>PITA01026617.1:0-22330 GCA_004023965.1 Spilogale gracilis
AGTGTTTCAAGATTCATTCCCCATTCCCCACACCCAGTGCTCCACACTTTAGGTGTCCCCAGTACCCACCACCAGGCTCTCCCATCCCTCCACCCCCCTCCCTCCAAGTCCCTCAGTTTGTTTCTGTGTTCAAAATCTCTGTTGTTTCGTTTCCCTCCCTAGATTACCCTAGTTCCCATTTGCTTTCCTTCTGCCACTGCAAGATTTTTTTTTTTTAATTGGGTACATTGGTTTTTCATGATTGCATTATTTAATATCCACATATTTTGGGGTGCTTTGGTGGCTCACTAGTTGGGTGTCTGTCTTCGCTGGGGTCGTGGTCGCTAGGTCCTGTGATTGAGTTCTGCATCAGGCTCCCTGGTCAGTGGGAGGCCTGCTTCTCCCTCTCCCACTGCCCCTACTTGTGTTCCCTCTCTCGCTGTGTCTCTGTCAAATAAATAAATAAAATCTTAAAAAAAAAAAAATGAGCGAGAATATGATCAGACAGGTGAACAGAACAGAGCAGTACACTGGATCCTGTGTGTATTTTGGTCTGTTTGTTAAAAAACTAGATCGCGAAAAGTGTCAGGAACAAAAAACATGTACATACAAAAATAAAATTAAATCCAGGGATGCCTGGGTGGCTCAGTTGGTTAAGCGACTGCTTTCAGCTCAGGTCATGATCCTGGAGACCCAGGATCGAGCCCCACATCGGGATTCCTGCTCTGCAGGAAGCCTGCTTCTCCCTCTCTCAGTCCTTCTGCTTGTGTTCCCTCTCTAGCTGTGTTTCTCTCTGTCAAATAAATAAATAAAATCTTTTAAAAAATTAAATTAAATCCAATGAAAGAATAGAATGTAACTTTAAAAATGAAAATTGAAAGAAGAAAGAAAAAATATAAACAGACAGGTGAACGTACACTTTATCCTGTATTTTGGTCTTTTTGTTAGAAGAAACTACATCTCAAAATTGTGAATTAAGAAAAACTTATGTATACAAAAATAAAACTAAATACATTGAAGGAATAAAATGTGGCTGTAAAGATGAAAATTTAAAAAGACTTAAAAAACAAGAGACTAGGGGCGCCTGGGTGGCTCAGTTGGTTGGGCGACTGCCTTCAGCTCAGGTCATGATCCCGGAGACCCGGGATCGAGCCCCGCATTGGGCTCCCAGCTCAGCGGGAAGCCTACTTCTCACTCTCTCACTCCCCCTGCTTGTGTTCCCTCTCTGGCTGTGTTTCTCTCTGTCAAATAAATAAATGAAATCTTTAAAAACAAAAAAAAACAAGAGACTATAATCAGACAGGTAAAGAGAACAGAGCAATACATTAGACTCCATATATTTTGGTGTGTTTATTAGAAGAAACTGCATCCCAAAATTGTAAAGAAAATAAAACATATACATGAATACAATGAAAGGCTAGAAAGTAACTCTAAAAATGAAAATTAAAACAGACTTTAAAAAAAGAGTTGAGGGGTGCCTGGGTGGCTCAGTTGGTTAAGCGACTGCCTTCGGCTCCGGTCATGATCATGGAGACCCAGGATCAAGCCCCACATCAGGCTCTCTGCTCAGCCAGAAGCCTGCTTCTCCCTCTCTCACTCCCCCTGCTTGTGTTCCCTCTCTCGCTGTGTTTCTCTCTGTCAAATAAATAAATAAAATCTTTAAGAAAAGGAGTTGATAAAATAAGAAATTGGTTGAAAAGGAAAAAAAAAATTAAGATTGAAAGGCTAAGGAATCATAAGAAAAAACCCATAAATTCTATGTACCATTTTCCCCTAGTGCTGGAGTTTTGCCATTCTTTGTGATCAGTATACTTGTTCTTAGAGGTTGCACTGCTTCTCAGGTGTCTTTGCCCTGGGAGGAATTGCACCCGTCTCTTTGGAGGCCCTGCTCAGTAAAGGGCTTTGGATTGCTCTGTGTGGCTTTTGTTCCCTGATGGCTTTCCCTGCAACTTTATTATTATTATTTTTATTTTTATTTTTTTAAAGATTTTATTTATTTGACAGAGAGAAACACAGCCAGAGAGGGAACACAAGCAAGGGGAGTGAGAGAGGGATAAGCAGGCTTCCCGCCGAGCAGAGAGCCCCATGTGGGACTCGATCCCGGGTCTCTGGGATCACGACCCAAGCCAAAGGCAGTCACTTAACCAACTGAGCCACCCAGGCGCCCCTCCCTGCAACTTTAGAGGATGACAGTGAGAATGATGGCCTCCTAGTCTCCAGGCCCAGAGCCAAAACCTCAAGACCCCCACTCTCAGCGCACCCACAGGGCAAAGCAGGCAGTCATTCCTGGGTTCCTGGTCACTGGCTGCACTCACCCAGCCTGTGACACAGCCTTAGTGAGTCTGTAGACTCGTGCTGTGTGTCGGTGTGCTGCTCCTCCCTGAGAGGAAGAGGGATCTCACCAGGGCTCTGCTGCTTTCTGAGCCCCTGCTTGGAGAGTGGTCACTCTACCGTGTGGCAGTTCATGGTCTATGGCAACACCGAGCTGGAACCCCACTCTTGGGCTTCCCAACTGCAGCCAATTTCAATGCCTGGGAACTCTGCCGTACTCAGGCATCCCCGCTCTTTCTCTGACCCCAGGAATCCTGAGACCATGCTGGCCCACCCAGGATTCTGCCTTGCTTGCCACCTGAGCTCCTTTCATGCAAGGACATCCCTTACTGCAGTACCCTTCTAAAAGTTCTGATTTTGCACTCTTCTGCTATGTCACTTTACGGTGGCCACCTTCCAGAGGCTCCCTACCCCTGTGGTTTATCTTCTGATGTATTGATTCACTTCTCCACACCTCCTACCTCACAGAAAGTGGTCGCTTCTCTTGGTAGACATACAGCAATTCTTTTCTTAGATCTCCTGTTGAGTTCAGAGGTGTTCAGAATAATTTGATAGCTATCTAGCTAAATTCCTGGGACCAGACAAAACTAAACTCTCCTACTCCCTCACCATCTTGGGCTCTTCCTCTTTTCCCCCCATTCTTTTAATGGGATTGTGTCACCATCTTACTTTAATGTAAACATTTAATACCAGAGATTAAGTTAATTTTTACCAACTCATAATTTTTGCAAATATATGAAATTTCCATTTTCTCATATAGTTTATATCATACTAGTTCAAGGCATTTCTCTACATGTATTCTCTCTCTTTTTCTATGATTTTATTTATTTCAGAGAAGGCATGCCTCAGGGAGGGGGCAGAGGAAGAGGGAGAAGCAGACTCTCCACTGAGCACAGAGCCCGATGTGGGGTTTGATCCCAGGACCCTACTAGTATCGTGACCTGAGCTGAAATCAGACACTTAACCCACTCAGCCACCAAGGTGCCCCTATATATATTCTAAAATAGCCACTTTGGAATGATTTCCATCACCTGTAACGTGTAAATATACAAAGAATGTTGATTCTAAACAAACAGCATCTCAAATGAATAACTTTTAGTTAGAGGATAAGAAAGTCATCAGATGATTGGAGTTGTTAATAATCAAAGGATATTTTATTGAAATGTTTCTTCTGGGGGGCGCCTGGAAAAGAAAAAAGAAATGTTTCTTCTGATGCAACAGGTGTAAGTTTGAATCCTCAGAAAACAAGGGCAGTACAAGAGTACAGTGTACTACACTTCTGTGGTTTAAGCCTCTCATAATCCTAATCTTTTCGAGAGAAGCAAAGCAAAGCATTTTTGCTGCACATTAAATGGGTCTCCAGCATTTCCATCTAGTTGATCTCCCAGAGCTGGAAATCTAAGACATGAAACAAATACACATACCATCTTGGTTCTAGTTGGTTGAATTGTACCTGAAGAGTTTAATACCCACCTATACAAGTCCAATGGTGGAAGGTCACATAAATCGCTCCAGTAATTGGTAAGGAGAGACTTGAAAAGCACAGGCTGGTTTTGCTGGTGCAGCCCTGTGGGAAGTTTTCTAACACAAAGAATGAGTTGAGGGGTGCCTGGGTAGTTCAGTTGGTTAAGCAACTGCCTTCGGCTCAGCTCATGATCCTGGAGTCCCAGGACTGAGTCCCACATTGGGTTCCCTGCTCAACAGGGAGTCTGCTTCTCCTTCTGACCTCTCCCCTCACACTGTCTCTCTAGCGCTCACACTCAAATAAACACAGTCTTAAAAAAAAGAATGAGTCAAACAGTTCTGCTACAAAGACCAATTCATTAAGGATAGTCTATATAGAGAGACAGGAACATTCTTCTCTCCCACACGATAGCTGCCATCCTACTTCTTTTTTTTCTTTTTTTTTTTGCCATCCTACTTATTAAAAGGGAGGTGGTATTAAGAGGATTTAGTGTTGTACAAATATATATTATGATCTAGTACTGCTGCATGTCTTCACAGTTTGATGTCTTCCCAGCTGCTTGTGGTGTCATGTTAAGAGCCCCATCAGTGATTGGGTGGCCTGTTACCAACTATTAATTGATTCAGTTGTCAGTGTTTATATCTGACCCTCCTTTTGGAGAGTGGGCACACCAGGAACTTTCCTGTATTGCTAGTGTGAAGTGTGGTGTGCTTCCCCACCCTGCTGCTCCTCTCTGCCCATGCCTGTGACCTCAGCGGCGGCAGCCCCTGTGGCAGCCCTGCGTCTGGGTGGAGGCGTGCCTATTCCGTGTGCCTCCAGGTGAGTCTGCTGCTCACTCCACTCGGGCTCATCTGGCTACCAGTGACTCCACCTCCCTGCATCCTTGGCCAGCCCATTTTGTTCCTTTTTACGATTTCTGTATCTTTGTTGAACAGCTTATTTTGTTTATTATGTATCTTCTTTTGTTGAATAACCTTTTTTTTTTTTTAAAGATTGTATTTATTTGACAGAGAGAAACACAACCAGAGAGGGAACACAAGCAGGGGGAGTGAGAGAGGGAGAAGGAGAGGCTTTCCGCCGATCAGGGAGCCCGATGTGGGACTCGATCCCAGGTCTCCGGGATCATGACCTGAGCCGAAGGCAGTTGCTTAACCAACTGAGTCACCCAGGCGCCCCTTTTGTTGAATCATCTATCTGTGTTTTCTTGTAGCTCACTAAACGTTGTTAAAACAATTATTTTGAATTTTGTCTGATCTTATATCTCCATTTCCTTGGGTGTGTTTTCTGATAAATTACTGTATACCTTTGATGGTGTTATGTTTCCTTGATTTTTTTTTTGTTTCTTACATCCTTGCATTGATGTTTGCACATTTGATGCTGTGGTTACTTCTTGCAGATTTTTTTTTTTTTTTTAAGATTTTATTTGACAGAGAGAAACACAGGCAGAAAGGGAACACAAGCAGGAGGAGTGAGAGAGGGAGCAGCAGGCTTCCCGCCAAGTAGGGAGCCCGATGTGGGACTCGATCCGGGGTCTCCAGGATCATGACCTGAGCCGAAGGTAGTCGCTCAACCAACTGAGCCACCCAGGCAGAGAAGACTGCTGAGGAACGCCTGGTTTCCATGGAGAGTATCGTGGCAGAGTTGAGGTCGGTGCCGAGTCCGACTCTTGGGCACCCTGAGGTGGAGGCAGCGGCACTGGCATCTAAGGAGCTGGCACTCGTGGAGCAGCCACAGAAGAGGGTCTGGTGTGCGGGCACCTTCAGAGTGATAGCAGTCTGGGGCTTGGGGACACTGATTACACCTCAGTGGCGTTTGTTGCTTTGTGAGTTGCAGCCACACCCTGAGCAGCCACAAAGTTTGTGTCTGTGTTTGGAGACCCAGTGGCTCTGAGGTCCTGGCATCTGGCGAGCCTGTCTGGAGGGTACTTCCACTCCCTTGAGTCTTGAGCAGACCCGGTGCAACTTGGGGTTGGGGTCAGGGTCTGGAATGCAGGCACACAGAGGCACAGATCTGGGGACCAGAACTTGCCCAGGATTGGGGGGCAGTCACAGTCCTTGTCTTGGAGGTGCACAACAGCAGCTCCAGAGTGAGGGGAGCAGGATGCAGGCCCTTTATAGTCACCAGGTCCATGACAGTGATGCATGTTGGTCAACTCGGTGGCAAAGGATGCCAGTGTCCTCTGTGGAGCAGGCAGCTGGAGTCGGCTGAGCAGGACCACAGTAGCACCTGCCTGGTATGACAACAGAAACAGGTCCAGCCCCACCTCTCTGCTAATAAAGTCTCCAGCCATCCTTCCTGCATACTTGTGCTCTTCCTTAGGCTCCACTGTGTAGTAATTGGTCTTAATTGGATTTTTGGGCCCTCTGAAGCTAATATCATTCGTGGACAGCTCTTGAACTTTTGTGGGGTGAAGGATGGTATCTCTTCTACCATTCTGCTGACATCAGTCACATAGGATGCTTGCCTGGTCCTTTGTATCCTGAGTAGCTCTGGGACAGTGCTGGCCATCCACTTGGCCTGTTTTCCTCCAGTATTTCTTTCCTTTACTTCCCTTTCCTTACTTTCCTTTCCCTTGTCCTTTCTTTTCTTTCCTTTTCTTTTCTTAAGTAGGCTCCACACCCAGCACAGAGTCCGACACAGGGCTTGATCTCACAACCCTGCGATCAAGACCTGACTGATCAAGAGTCAGGTGCCCAATGGAGCCACCCAGGCTTCCTTTCCTACATATTTCTATCCTCCCGGTACCCTGTAGTTGCTCAGGAAGGCTTACAGGGAAGAGTCCTTTGCGTATTGTAGCATGGACATGCTCCAAGCGTGACCAGGTGGGCTCAAAGGGAGCCTGTTTCTGTTGGATGGCATCTGGGAAAGATGGTGATATCAGCACTGTGTTCAGATCATACTGGGCACGTTTGTTCCTTCACTCTGAATTTGGTGTCTTTGCAGATGGGCACACCCTGTTTCTGTCTTTTCTCCTTCACTGTTGACAATTTGTGGACTTGTGAGTTCTACTCCTTTTGGTATTTCCGTGACTTGCAGTGCAGGGCTAATTGGTGCTTCTCAGGCCTCCATATCTCACCCATTGCTCTCATTCTGCTCTCGTTCTGTACTCCAGCATCCACACTTGGCCACTTTGCCATGAGATGTTGACATATACTTAAATTTACCTTGAAGAGCAGCAAATTTCTTGTGAGTGGATTCTCCCACAGCCTTCTACTCAGCCAAGAAACAGGCGAACATGAAGCTGCAGGCGAGAATAAGTTGTAGATCCTGGCTTCTTCCTTGAGTTATACCTTAGTTTGGTTTTCTTCTGGCTAGTATGCTTGCCACGATACTTACTTTGACCTTAGGGGCCCAGGAATGCACCGCAGCCACTCCCAACTGTGCTCCATCTCCTGGGTCTGGAAAAGCCTGCCATACACTCATGTCCAGGTGAGACAGGTGATATGTGTGATGGCCTCACCCCCTTGTGTAGCCAACGCGAATTCCACCAGTGTTTCTTTGCCTTCAGGTTGCTGCTGTGGAGCAGAGGATGAGGAGGCCCCTTTTGCACAGAGCGCTTCTGTAGGCGTGTCACAGACGGGGACGCCCAGGGCAGCTCTGTCTTCCCGGAAGACCCACCCCTGTGAGATGTGTGGTGCAGTCTTGAGAGACATATTCCTCTTAGCTGAGGTCCAGGGAAAAGAGAAGACTCAGAAACGGTTGAGGTGTGGGGCGTGTGGGAAACGATTTTCTTTCCGTGTAAAATTTGAGCAGCAGCAGGAGCAGCATGTGGGAGCAAAACCATTGAGACGTCGTGTGGACAGGGCCTCTGTTGTGAAGAGCTGGGGATTCCATGATTCCGGAAAGCCCGTTACCTCTGGAGAGGTTGAGAAGGACTTCCTGTCTGGCTCGGGGCATCTGCAGCCGGAGGCCACTTATAGTGGGGAGAAGCCAAAGGAAATCACCCAGTGCGGGGCCACGTTACGAAGCAGAAAAAGTCATGATACTTGGGGAGAATGCAAGAACGCCTTTGGTCCCAAACACACAGATACTCAGGACCTGGGTGTCCACCCTGGAAGACAGTCATTTGTATGCAGTGAATGTGGGAAATCTTTTAGCACTCATACAACTCTCCATTATCACCGCCGAGTTCACACTGGAGAAAGGCCTCATGAGTGCAATGAATGTGGCAAGTCCTTTACCCGAAGACATAGACTCAATATGCACCTAAAGGTTCACTCAGGTGAAAGGCCTTATGAGTGTAAAGAATGTGGGAAATCTTTTATTTGTAGGTATGAACTCCAGTATCATCATAGAAGTCACTCTGGAGAAAAACCTTTTGTGTGCAGTGAATGTGGGAAGTCTTTTACCTATCGCTCTGCCCTCAGTTATCATCAGAGATCCCATAGAGGAGAAAGGCCTTACGAATGCAGTGAATGTGGGAAATCTTTTACTTCCAGCTCTGCACTCAGGTATCATCATAGAGGTCACACAGGAGAAAGGCCTTATGAGTGTAGTGAATGTGGGAAATCCTTTAGACAAAAACACTCCCTCTCAATACACCAGAAAATTCACAGTAGAGGAAACCCTTACAAATGCAACAGCTGTGGGAAATCTTTTTCTTGTAGTTCCAGTTTTCATTATCATGAGAGAATTCACACAGGAGAAAGGCCTTATGAATGCAGGGAGTGTGGAAAATCTTTTATAAGTAGCACTGCCCTCCATTATCATCAGAGAGTTCACACTGGAGAGAGGCCTCATGAGTGCAGTGAATGTGGGAAATCTTTTAGCACTCACAGTGCTCTTCAGTATCACCGCAGAGTTCACACTGGAGAAAGGCCTCATGAGTGCAATGAATGTGGCAAATCCTTTACCCGAAGAAATAGCCTCAACATGCACCTAAAGGTTCATTCAAGTGAAAGGTTTTATGAGTGTAATGAATGTGGGAAATCTTTTATTTGTAGGTATGAACTCCAGTATCATAATAGAGTTCATTCTGGAGAAAAACCTTTTGTGTGCACTGAATGTGGGAAGTCTTTTACCTCTCGCTCTGCCCTCAGTTATCATCAGAGGTCCCACAGAGGAGAACGGCCTTACGAATGCAGTGAATGTGGGAAATCTTTTACTTCCAGCTCTGCACTCAGGTATCATCATAGAGGTCACACAGGAGAAAGGCCTTATGAGTGCAGTGAATGTGGGAAATCCTTTAGACAAAAACACTCCCTCTCAATACACCAGAGAATTCATAATGGAGGAAGCCCTTACAAATGCAACAAATGTGGGAAATCTTTTACTTTCAGTTCCAGCTTCCATTATCATCAGAGAATTCACACAGGAGAAAGGCCTTATGAATGCAGTGAGTGTGGAAAATCTTTTATAAGTAGTACTGCCCTCCATTATCATCAGAGAGTTCACACTGGAGAGAGGCCTCATGAGTGCAGTGAATGTGGGAAATCTTTTATCACACGTGCTGCTCTCTCTTATCATCACAGGGTTCACACTGGAGAACGACCTTATGAGTGTAGTGAATGTGGGAAATCTTTTAGGGGGAAATCTAACCTCTCTCAGCATTGGAGAATTCACACTAGAGAAAGGCCTGGTTGTATAATGAATATGCAGTTTCCTTACTCAGCATAATATCACTGGTGGAAACTCTTTGAGGAGCCATTTGTCTGATCTGAATTTCTTTTTCTAAGATTTTAATTTATTTGACAGAAACACACAGCTAGAGGGAACACAAAGAAGGGGGAGTGAGAGGAAGAAGCAGGCTTCCTGCAGAGCAGGGAGCCCAATGTGGGTCTCTATCCCAGGACTCAATCCTGGGACTGCGAGATCATGACCTGAGCCGAAGGCAGACGCTCAACAAGTGAGCCACCCAGGTGCCCCTAATTTGAATCTTTATAGTGGGGAGATTCCTTATAATTTATGTTAGAAGTATGTGTGGCAAAAAAAGAAGTATGTCTGGCTATATTGCATTTTGTAAATTGTCCAGAGAGCTGTCTAGATTTATATAACTGGCAGTTCTGTGACCCTTACATCTCTGCCAACTGATAGGTCCACATAGCATGCATCAGTCCTTATCCCAGTGTACTCAGAGAAATTGACCTCTGTTCTTATGAACTGGAGCAGATTAGCAGTAACTTGAGGCCTTAGATGTCAGCTTTCCCTCCTCCTTGAATACCTTCAGGGCATGGACCTGAATCAGTAATGACCCAGAGAGCATAATGAGTTTGGCTGGCAGCTTACAGAAAATGGCTACCTTTTTCAGGAATATGTTGGTCTTGTGATACTTGGGATGAGATTTTCCAGCTTCCAAATCACAAACTGAAGAACTGTCTTCTGCACATGGATTTGGCTAAAATGATAATCAAGGCCTTACTGTTTAAGTCCTCGTTAATCATAAATGTTCTATTTACTGTGTGGAGTAGCTTAAAAAGATCTGGGCTCAACAAGACTCAAAGGGTGAACTTTTTAAAGAGTCTCAAAATTAGCTGTGCCTGAGGAGGGAGAGGATGATGGCAGAAAAGAGCTTGCCAGTTTTGTTTTGTTTTAAGTAAACAATGTCCAAATTGGGGCTCAAACTCAAAACCCCACGATCAAGAATCACAAGTTCTACTGAGCAAGCCAGGTGTCCCAGCAGCCTGCCAGTTTGGACTAAATTGGCATTGATTGCTGCCTCACAGAATCCTAGGAAAACTTTGGGGCTTTCTGGTTTTCATTGGAGGTCTGGATAACGTGTGTTTTAGGAGCCTCAGTGACGACCTGGGGGCGGAGGGGGCAGGTGTGAGACTCTTAGTGCTTTTGACAGTGACATGAATTTTTTTTTCCCTTACTCAAAGGTGATATCACAGGGGATGTCAAGCGCTGTTGAGGGGTTATTTTCCCAGGTCTACAAACAGCCATGTGCTCTCATGTCCACAATTCACTGGGCTAGGGTCACTGGTTTTAAGACCACAGGGGTCAAGGGGAACTGTAATTATTATGGAAACAATGGCTTCTTAGGAAGGGGAGGAACTGCAGCCAACTTGATGGAATGTGCTTCTTACAAAAACGCATCCAGAGTAGTTTCTGTGACAGGGACTTTGTAGGACCAGCGTGTACACAAATCTCAGGACCTCCAGGCATATTCATCTTGTGTAGGTGAAGTCTTTGTCAGAGAAAATAATTGAAAGCTACTGCCGATTCCTTTAGCCTCCCAGTGTTTTCCCCCTCCAGGCCAGTACTGCACAGAGCGGAAAAACAAGATATTAAAAGGGGCGGGGGGAATCCACAGTTTGTTGACGTGGTGCTTAAGACCCAGGCAGTGTTCCTGTTAACTCAGGTGGAAACGTCCTTCACTGCTCCCTGTATTTGCAGACACTGAGGTAGGACGGACGCCCGGAGGACATGGAATAAGGTGGTACTATCAGCATAGGGTTACCAAACCTATTTTTATTTGAGCCAAATTTTAAAAACCGTATAAAGGTTTAATTTACAGATGCTAATAAACTGCATATATTTAAGAGCATACAATTTGATAAGTTTTGACAAGGATATGAATCTCTGCCACCATCATAATCCTGATAATGACCATATATGTCATGGTATATTTATCTCCTGCATATTGTAATCTCTCCTTACCCTACCCACCTGGCCAGGTGACCACAGTACTTTGTTTTACAATGGGAACCATCACATCATTTATGTTTGGAATCACTCTTTACTCTTTTTTCCCCCCTTGATTTCCTTTGTGATTCCTAATTATTTTGACTTTCATCAGTGCTAGCTCGTTTCTGTCTAGGTAACACCGTTATGTTTGCAAATGCTGCTGTTACTTTACTCATCTTTTTTATGGGCTTTTAAGTTACTTCTAGCTTTTGCCTATTGAAAATAAAGCAGTCAAAACACTTGTGTCAGTACTTTATATAGATGTATGATGTTTGTTTTATTTTATTTACTTATTTTTAAAGATCTTACCTATTCATTTGACAGAGAGAAACAGTGAGAGAGGGAACAGAAACAGGCCTCCCGCCAAGCAGGGAGCCCGATGCGGGGCTCGACTGCGGGGCTCAATCACGGGACTCTGGGATTGTGAACTGAGCTACCCAGACGCCCCTGCTGTTTTTATTTTTGTCAGTAACTTAATGTTCAATACCTGAGTCACAGGGTAGGTGAATATTAACGTTTGAAAAAACTGCTGCGCTATGATCAAAATGATTGTTCGTTTTTGCATTTGCATCAGCAGTGGATGAAAAGTCCACTGCTCCCGCAACCCTGCCAATATATGATGTGGCCAGTCTTTAATTGTGGCCCATGTAATAAGTGTGTAGTATAGTTTTAATTGTATTTCCTGAAGAATTCAGGATTTCGAGCATTTTTAATGTCTTAAATTGGCAGTTGCAAATCTTTTGTATTTCTTTTCCATTAACATCATTTGTCTCTTTCCTTGTAGGTGAGTTACAATGATTTTCCTTTTCATTTACAAATAACACACTAAAACAACAAAGACATGTTTAAAAGAAAACCACAGACCCCAAATGGAGCCACCTTGCTATTACTACCTCCTCATCAAAGCTGGGCTTGATAGCTAATGTGATGGCAATTTTCACTCTTCCTTAGCCTAAAGTTTCCTGGTTCCGGTGGTGATGTAATCCTAAGAAGTCCCCACTGTCTCCCAAAAGGAGGTGACTTTGCCCAAATAATCCTTGTTTTCATGACATCCCTGTCATCCTTGTCCTGCCTTTAAAACCTTTCTGCTCCTTTGAGCCCCTTTCTATTTGTTAGATGGGATGCTGTCCAATTCATAATTGTTCAGTAGAGATAATCTGATATTCAGATCGACTCAACTGAGTATTGTTTATTTTTTAATTTAAATGCAATTAGCCGGGGCGCCTGGGTGGCTCAGTTGGTTAAGCGACTGCTTTCGGCTCAGGCCACGATCCCGGAGATCCGGGATCAAGTCCCACATTGGGCTTCCTGCTCGGCAGGAAGCCTGCTTCTCCCTCTCTCACTCCCCCTGCTTGTTCTCTCTCTGGCTGTGTTTTTCTCTGTCAAATAAATAAAAAAAATCTTAAAATAAATGCAATTAGCTAACATCATTAGTTTTGGTGTAGTGTTCAAGAGTATTTTTTGGGGGGGGGGGCGCCTGGGTGGCTCAGTTGGTTGGGCGACTACCTTCGGCTCAGGTCATGATCTTGGAGACCCGGGATGGAGCCCCACATTGGGCTCCCTGGTCGGCGGGAGGCCTGCTCCTCCCTCTCTCACTCCCCCTGCTTCTGTTCCCTCTTTGGCTGTGTTTCTCTCTGTCAAATAAATAAAATCTTAAAAAAAAAATTTATTTTTTAAAAGATTTTTATTTATTTGACAGAGAGAGATCACAAGTAGGCAGAGAGGCAGGCAGAGAGAGAGGAGAAAACAGGTTCTGAGATCATGACCTGAGCTGAAGGCAGAGGCTTTAACCCACTGAGCCACCCAGGCACCTAAGAGTACTGTTTTTTGATAGGCATGGTTGGAGTTGTCCTGGATTTTATATAGGTTGATCATTTTTTATATGGGGTAATTGTTTTTTGTTAAAAAGATTCTATTTATTTATTTAACAGATCATAAGTAGGCAGAGAGGAGGAAGCAGGCTCTCCTCTCTGCTGGGCAGAGAGCCCCATGCGGGCCTCAATCCTAGGACCCTGGGTTCATGACCTGAGCCAAAGGCACAGGCTTTAACCCACTGAGCCACCCAGGCGCCCATAATTTCCCTTTCTGTAATAGTTGCCTACATCCTGTGACGCTTGCTGCCACCGCTCTGGCCTGTTTCCGGAAAGCCGTCTTAGGAGAAGCTAGCCGGCCACTTCTGGTTCCCCTTCTCCCGGAAAAGACGGGGATTTCCTCCCCGTGGGGTGGGGCCTCAGCCAGAACATCCGGGTCGGTGCTGGCGTCTCTCTCACCGTGACAACAGGAGCCGAGGCCCTCTGGGGCCTCTACCAGAAGAAAGAGGGTTCCTCCGTCAGGCATGTGGGAACCTGCGGGAAGGCCTGTCCTCCCGGGACACACGCAGGATCATGGTCTCATCTGGGAGGCTCTACCAGGAAGGGGCCTGCAGCAGAGCTTGGTGCCGGGTGGCAGGGCTGGGGTGGTGCACAGACAGGAGACACTGGAAGTTGTCGAGTACCCGTACTTCGCTGGAGACGAAATTCCCACCGCTGATCTTAAAGGCCACAGCGCTGGCCATCCTTGCCCTTCAGGGACACAGCACAGCCCATAGGTGAGTCCGCCATTCCTCCCGCATGCACCGTCGTGACTGCCCTGGCGCCGATGTGTGTAGAAGTCTGCACTGAACTCAGCTGATTAGGTCGTCCACAGTTATCCGAAGGGGGGAAAACAAACCTCAGGTGCAGGGTTTTCAACAAATTGTGACTTTGAGGCGCCTCGGTGGCTCAGTCAGTGAAACCCTTAGGTCACAATCTTGGTGTCCTGGGATCCGGTCCTGCTTTGCGCTGCCTGCGGGGAATCGGCTTCTCCTTCTCCCACTGCCCCTCCCCTGCTTGCGCTCTTTCTGTCTCTTAAATAAATAAATAAAACCTCTCTTATGATTACATGATTGATTACTTAGCTTACATGATTGATTCACCTTTCTGTCTATCTACAGATCATGCATTCTCTCCTTGGAAGAGCTGAGTACTTCTGAATGCCACAAAGCAAACAGACCCTGTTGCACAACCCCCAGGTACTAAGCAACCACACTCCTTGCACAGCCTCCCAGCACTGTGGTAACACCTATAGCTAGTATCATTGAGTGTGCATGTAGTCAAGAAATGTTAGGGACCAATGTACTCCCTTCACTTCCTAACTTTAAAAACCCCTGCGCAAGGCAGAAACCTCAGAGTTGGCGTTTGTCCAAGAGCCCGTCTTCTCCCCAGATGGTCAGCCTCCTGATTAAAGATTATGTTCCTTTCCGTCACCACTTGGCTCTTTAGTATTGACTTTTGAAGTGCTAGGCAGCCAAAACTGTTTTTTTGTTTTGTTTTGTTTTAAAGATTTTATTTATTTGACAGAGAGAAACACAGCCAGAGAGGGAACACAAGCAGGGGGAGCAGTGAGAGAGGGAGAAGCAGGCTTCCCGCCAAGCAGGGAGCCCGATGTGGGACTCAATCCCGGGTCTCCGGGATCATGACCTGAGCCGAAGGCAGTCGCTTAACCACTGAGCCATCCAGATGCCCCTCAAAACTGGGCTTTGGAAACATAGGGAGGTATTGGAACAGAAACAGAGTGACCCATTCATGTGAAAAGACAATTCTAAAAGCATACTGTACTGCAAACACTGTTTTTCTGCACCAGGTAGAATGGTTAGAAACTTTTCACTTTTATTGTTCATAAAGGAGTAGTAACCATTAATGATAGAAAATCAGACATTCTAGACATTACTTTTTTAATGAGGAGAATAAATGTGTGCTGATAAATTTTGCAGCCTTGGTTCTGAATTCCCACAGCTGTACGGAGATTCATGTAAATGACAAGTTTAAGTGCCCCTGTCTTCAGGAACCACAACTAGCAGATGGAACGTTTTACTCTGTATCTGTTCTACCCAGACATTTCGTTTTAAAAAAAAAACTAATTATTGGGGTGCCTGGGTGGATCAGTCATTGTGTGTCTGCCTTCAGCTCAGGTCGTGATCCCAGAGTCCCAGGATCAAGCCCCATGTCGGGCTCCCTGCTCTGCAGGAGGCCTGCTTCTCTCTCACTCCCCCTGCTTGTGTTCCCTCTCTAGCTGTGTTTCTGTCAAAATAAATAAATCAAATCTTAAAAAAAACACGCGCACACACACAACAACTAATTTTTGGGCTACCACCAAAGTGTCTGAATCAAAAGGTCTCAGTGGTGGGCTGAGAATGAGCATTTTTTTTTTTTTTTTTTTTGACAGAGAGAAACACAGCCAGAGAGGGAACACAAGCAGGAGGAGTGAGAGAGGGAGAAGCAGGCTTCCCGCCGAGCGGGCAGCCCGATGTGGGGCTCGATCCCGGGTCTCCGGGATCATGACCTGAGCCGAAGGCAGTCGCTTAAACAACTGAGCCACCCAGGCGCCCCGAGAATGAGCATTTTTAATGAGTTGAGGTGAAGGCGGTGCAGAGATGAACTGAAAACAGATATTTTAGGGAAGGCCAGGCTGCCTCCCTCCAGACTCCGGTAAAAGGAATCTGTACAGACTGTGATGAGCAGCAGAGTGAAGGAGTCTCAGGCACAACTCCTGAGTGTCTCTGCAGTGAGCCATGCCGACTAAAGCCTTCAAGGGCTGCAGTCCCAGGGTCTCCACTGCAGAAGAGACCACAGGAAGCCACTTAGCCACGGGCTGCTCTTGCTTGGAACTGCAAATCAACAAAGAGACCACAAGATGCCTGTGGGTCCAATGCCCAACCACCTACAGAGGCAAACAAACCCAACCTGGAGCAAAATCTTCTAAATGCCTCAATGGTGAAACCTAAAAACACCCAATCAGGCAAAGCCGTCTACGTTGGTCTCTGTGCTGGGCATGAATCTTACTTAAAACATATACACAAAACAGTCACCTAGTTTTCCAAATAAGACAGTTCCTTAACCAATAGCCAGTCACGTAACTTAGTGCTTTGCTTCCCCTTTTGGTCTACAGAAGCCTTTACCTAATTTGGTTTGGTGCCAGGTGAATGGATCTGGTGTTTGCACAGATAAGCTCTTTGAAATTTTCACATAGCTCATTTCATCTTTTTTTTTTAATTCTCAGTCATTTTTTAAGAAATATTTTATTTAGGGGCACCTGGATGGCTCAGTTGATTAAGCAACTGCCTTCGGCTCAGGTCATGATCCTGGAGACCCGGGATCGAGCCCCACATCGGGCTCCCTGCTCCGCGGGAAGCCTGCTTCTCCCACTCTCACTCCCCCTGCTTGTGTTCCCTCTCTAGCTGTGTTTCTCTCTGTCAAATAAATAAATAAAATCTTTAAAAATATATATATATTTTATTTATTTATTTGACAGATCACAAATATGCAGAGAGGCAGGCAGAGAAAGAAGGGGAAGCAGGCTCCCCGCTGAGCAGAGAGCCTGTTGTGGGCCTCGATCCTAGGACCCTGACTGAGATCATGACCTGAGCAGAGGCTTAACCCTCTGAGCCACCCAGGCGCCTTCATTTCATCTTTAAGAGAGCTAATGAAAATAAAAACCTACAGGACTCATCCTTGCTCAGTGGTGCTCTTATTTTTTTTTTTTTTGAAGTCAATCAACATGGCAAACTTCACTATTGTCTGCTTTTTTTTTTTTTTTTAAGATTTTATATATTTATTTGACAGAGAGAGAGATCACAAGCAGGCAGAGAGGCAGGCAGAGAGAGAGGAGGAAGCAGGCTCCCTGCCGAGCAGAGAGCCTGATATGGGCCTCGATCGCAGGACTCTGAGATCATGACCTGAGCTGAAGGCAGAGGCTTTAACCCACTGAGCCACCCAGGCACCCTCAGTGGTGCTCTTATTAACGTGGCTTCCTTTCTGCTCGATGGTTTATTACACCTGGACCCCTCTTTTCACAAATTCCCCTCTCCCTGTTTCCATTGTACCTACCTCATTCTAACATAGAATATAACTTAGTAATTCTGCTTTCCTGTTACTCGTGTTTTTCTTGAGCATAATATAAGGCATTTGAAGGCAGTACTGCTTGTCTTGTACCTAAATCTCTCCCATGCATCTCCCAAAGTTCCTGAGAAACCAGTAGGTGCTCAATGCACATTGTTAGAACAGTGAATAAACATAACATTTCTTTTTTAAAAAGATTTTGTTTATTTGAGAGAGGGAGAGGGTGGAGCACAAGCCGGGGGAGCGGCAAAGAGAGAGGGAGCAGACTCCCCACTGAGCAGGCCACAAGACATAGGGCTTGGTCCCAGGACCCCTGGGTCAGGACCTCAGCCAAAGGCCGACTCTTAACCAACCCATGTTAAGCGAGCCACCCAGATGCCCCTAAACATGACATTTCAATTTCCCTCTCATTTTAATGATTCTGATTATCATAAATTTCCTCCTTAAGTCTCTCTCCAAAGTGGTGTGAAAATTAGGGAAGGAAATCATATTTAATGGGGCACTTGGATGGCTCAGTCCTTTTAGGATTTGACTCTTGCTTTTGGCTCAGGAACTCAGGGTCTGGAGATCTATCCTCACATCAGGCTCCGTCCTCAGCAGGGAGTAGGCAGGAGAGTCTCTCCCTCTCCCCCTCCCTCATTCCACCTCTCTCACACATAAATAAGTAAAATCTATTAAAAAAATAAAATGGAGGGGCACCTGAGTGGGTCAGTCCTTAAGTGTCTGGCATTGGCTCAGGTCATGATCCCAGAGTGCTGGATCGCATCAGGCTACCTGTTCAGCGGGAAGCCTGCTTCTCCCTCTCTCACTCCCTGTTTGTGTTCCCTCTCTAGCTGTGTTTTTCTCTATCAAATACATAAATAAAATCTATAAATAAATAAATAAAATGGAGCAGGATAGGAATGGATAATCAGCAAGAAAAGAGAATGCTGTTTTTACTTGACAAGGGAGTATGTTTTCTCAGTAGGAATTTAATCTCCTGCTTTGAGCCAAAAGAATGATCTCTTCTTGCCCCAGCAACCACACACGAACCTGGGCAGCCAATGAAACACTGTCACAACTAGAAATGCTTTTTCTTCAATAAACTTTGTAAAAAAGATTTTATTTATTTATTTGACAGAGATCACAAATAGGCAGAGAGGCAGGTAGAGAGAGAGGAGGAAGCAGGCTCCCTGCTGAGCAGAGAGCCCGATACGGGCCTCGTGCGAGGACCCTGAGATCATGACCTGAGCCAAAGGCAGAGGCTTTAACCCACTGAGCCACCCAGGTGCCCTTCAATAAACTTTTATTGAGAGCAAACCTCCCATGCTCCTCTTAAACCCTAATAAAAGCTGTCTTTCCTTCTATGTCTTCAGACTTGATTGTGCTTTCCCCTGGTGTTCTTATCCCCAGTTGAAATGCTTCTCATTCCTGAATAAACTCAGTTTGCTACTAAAATGACTGGCTATTTACCTTTAAGGATTACAGTAGCATTCCTCAGTGTTTTCAGGAATGAAAAAGTCACATTTTAGAGATAAAAGCCTCACAGTGACCAACCACATTGGTCTAAGAGAGTCACATGCTCCATTTGATTCTATCCTTTCTCACTTTTTAAGGCGTCTTCTAAAAGTACTCTGAGATCATATTTATTTCTTAGCTTTTACCCATGTGTAGGGAGATGGAATTTGGCTTTCCTCATAGCTACTCTGCCAATGTCTTTATGTAGCTCAGTAAATGTTATTAACTGTTTTCTGAAGGTGCATTTCACCACTTGTCTGAGACAACTTCAGTTCCTGAAGCAACAGTACTGCCAATGCCTGAAGAAAAAAGAATCACTTCCCAGCAAGGAGATGAGATCATTGGGATCAGATAACCCTTTATTTCAGTGCTCAGATTCTCCTCCTTGTACACTTAGCTCCAACTAAAAATGGCAACATGTGTTTGGTACCAAAAATAGCATCAGTTAAGCTGCATAATGTTTGGGATGATGTCAGACTTAATTGAGTACATAGAAACATAGATAAAAGTGTTCCTCCATAGGGGCGCCTGGGTGGTTCATTTGGGTAAGCATCTGCCTTTAGCTCAGGTCATGATCCCTGCCTTCATCTCAGGGTCCTGAGATCAAGTCACTCATCGGGCTCCTTGCTCAGAAGGGGCCTACTTCCTCTGCCGCCACTCCCCCTGCTTGTGTGCACTCTCTATGACAAATACATAAAATCTTTAAATAAGAAAAAGTGTTCTCCTCAATAGATGGGACACAATCATCATACAGGCAAGAGAGGTTTTTACTGTCCATGTAATTCAGAGTGGCCTACCATCCCTGTAAGGATTGTGAAAGAGGAAACCCCAAGCCCAAATGCAGTCACTTCTGCTAGGCCATGTCACTAAACCAGGGCACAATACCAAAAAACATTATACTTTCAACCACCCCCAGAAATTTAGTTTCCAAGTTCAGTCAGGGATTTTCTGTTCAGCACCAAAAAAAGCACCACTCTACTAGATGGGCTCTCTCCAGCCCCCAAAGAAAGATGAGGGATTCTCATATTAAGACTGTATTGTCCCCACAATAAGGTGACCTCATCTGACATAATCCCTTTTTTTAATGTTTATGACGTTCTTGTCCTACCTTTAAAAACCTTTCCCTTTCTCTAGCGCTTTGAGGCTGCCCAATCCACAAATCGACGAATAGAGCCAACAGACCTTTACAAGGTACTGGGCTGAATTTTTGTTGTTTAACAGGGACCTTTTGTATTCTTCCTAACCCAGGACGAAACTGACTCTTAATGTTTCAGGGTGCAAATTACTTGATGATCAACATCTTTCTAGCTATGCACAGACTCACTTCTTTCTGAAGTGTACAAAACAAATGTTATTTAAATCAGTAAAAGGATCTGGACGCATCGAAAATAAGTTTTCTCCTTTGGAAACTGACCGTCATAAGTCTGAAAGAAGGGCTCTTCTCCGTCTTTAACAAGGAGCAAAGCAGGACCCTGTGGGTCCGAGTAGCACTTCCCAGTGTCCCTCAGGATGCCATATGACCAGGGCTCCAAACTCCTGGGCTGAGGACACCTTACTACCAGAGACCCCTGAACTAGGGGATCCACACTACCCGGAAGAGCCTCCCCAAAGAGCTCAGCGAAGGGCCAATGAGGGAGCAGGACGCGGCCTTCCTAGGCGTGCGTTTTCTCCGAGGGCGGAACTTCCGGCTTCGTTCACGGTTGTAGATTTATTTTCCTTTCCTACGATCTGTTTGCCTTGTGCGGTTCCAGAACGCGCGTCAGAATCGGAGTAACTAAGACGCGAGGGGAGCCGCTGCCCTCTCCGCACACAGTTGTGTTCGGGTGTCTGCCCCGGCCGCGCTCTGCCCACCGAGTCCGATGGCGGCGGTCGCGCCCAGGGACCCGGCTCAGGTAAACGCCCGTCCCCCGGGCTCTCGTCACCGCCCTCCCCGGACCCCAGAAGCCCAGCGCGGGGCACCTGTTCGCGTCCCTGCGGCTAGGCCCCGGGGTCCGGGACCGGGCGGCGGAAGCGGCCGGCGGCGCGTGTATGGGCGCCGTAGTGCGGAAGCCGGTTCTGGGCTGCGGGCCGGCCGGGGCGGGGTGCAGGGGGCGTTCCTTCTGTCAGGAGCAGGGTACGGCGCGGCCGGTGAGGCCTGCGCGGTCGCTGCCCGAGAAGTCCGTGTGTCCCGGCGGTGATGAGAGGTGCTGTGCCCGGGCGTGACCAGGCATTTCGCGGCGGCGGAGAGGAGAACCCGCCGCGGGCTGAGCGGGCAGGCAGGGCGCCCCGGAGGAGGGGCCTCGCAGTAGTGCAGGGTGTTGTCCACGGGCTGCTCCTGGGTTCGCCTTGGATGCCAAAACTGGCTGACAACGGGTCTGTTTCTTGAGAAGGGCTCAGGCGAATCGTGGGTGTTGCAAGAGGAGAACGGGGCGAGGGAGGGAAAACCCCAGGGCTTTTGTCCGGCGAATCTTAAAAATAAAAGGGCAGAAGTTTTACCCGCACAGATGTGTTTATATGGGAACGAGAGGGAACAGTAGTTTGGACCAAACAAGTTGAGCCAAAGCTGTAGGCCAAGGTGAAGAAGAAAAGAGAGGTAGTCTTTTTTAAGGCGAAGGGGAGAAATGGGGAAGGCTGTCCTAAACGCTGAGGCCACTGGAGTAAAGTGGGACTCGTGGCTTCTCACTGGCTGAGCTGTTGAGTAGGGTGATCAGGAAATCCTGTCTTTTTGGGTCTGTGCTAGCTAGTGAAGTAGCTTGCCCATTTAAGGTCAAGTTCCTCTTTTCCTCCTTGGTCTGCAGGTGATCACTGTGGCAGTGCCAGGGAGCTCCCTATGCCGCAACCGCCCACTCCATTTTAGTGAGGTTTGCAGTTTCTAAATTTTCACAGTTTCTTGCTGCTGAAGGGATGGAAGCTCCCACTAACTGGATTGAAGGTAGCATGGGTTGTTTTTTTCTGGGGGAAGTCCTACTTTGTTTTGACGTCGTTTACAGTGCTCAGATGTGTCAGAGCAGGGTGAGACGTGGCATCAACTAGGGGCTGGACAGCAAAGTTTGGGACACTGGGGGAAAGTTTCAGAGGGAGGGTTTGAAAAGTGATGGCTCTTGTGTGTGGACCAGGGTGGAGATCTGGATCACAGGAAGGGAATGCCCAGCGTGGTAGCAATGCTGCTGGTAGGTTCAGTATCCTACTAAGATGAGCTGAAGGATGGTTCTCTTGCACAGCACGTGGTCGTGGTTGTTAGGCATTGTCATCATGGGTGAAGGAGAAAGGAAGATGTGGCAGATGATGGCCAGGGTTCCTTGGAACGACTGGAAGAGATGGCTGAGGACATCTAAGAAGGAGACAAGATGACAGTGAGGCAGGGGCTGTTCTCTCATCTGTGCTCTAGGGCTTCATCAGAATTTTGTGGTCAGCTTTTGTGGTGCGTGGGTTGTTTCAGAGTCTTCCTGCCAGAAAAGGTCTGGGGCAGATATCATTTGTGCTTCTCTGTGCCTGGGAAGCAGACCCTTAGGGCTTCGGTTTTCACAAAGGTTCAGTA
>PITA01026618.1:0-22330 GCA_004023965.1 Spilogale gracilis
TTTTTAATTGTTGGGATAAATTTTCCCTCCCTGATCATTGGTTTCCTCAACTGTAAAATGCTGAAGATAATTATATCTAAATTATGCAGTTACTCTGATTAAATGAATTATAGAATATTCTTCCCACCTGCTTGCCTGATGTGTTTGAGATTGGGTCATTTTGCAGATAAACAATGGCATCTTCTACTTTTATCTGGCCAACTTGAAGTGATACCATCATTTTCAGATTTCTTTCCCATGACTTACCTGGAATAGGCATATTCTCATGTTGCACTTTAATGAATTTTTCCTTTCTTAATATATTCCTTCTTAAATTTAGCATCTTTTTTGGTGTTATTTAAAATGCCTCTATTCATTTTTTAAGTAATCTCTATGCCCAGTGTAGGGCTCAAACTCACAACCCTGAGATCAAGAGTCACACGCTCTACTGACAAGCCAAAGAGGTACCCCATAAGATGCCTTTAAATTTAACTACAAAAATTGTCCTCATGTACAGCACCTTCACATTAGATTTAAGATGATGAATTCTGAAAACAATAATGACTCATTTTAAGTTATAATGAAATGGTTTATATTATTCTATTTCAACTGCATTCTCTAGATATTGTATCATTATTATGTTTATCACACAAAATTTATTTCATTTTAGGATATGTTTGTCTATATTTTTTTAAAGATTTTATTTATTTATTTGAGAGAGACAGAGTGAGAGAAAACATGAGAAGGGAGAAAGTAGGAAGGAGAAGCAGATTCCCTGCAGAGCTGGGAGCCCCATGTGGGACTCAATCCCAGGACTCCGGAATAATGACCTGAGCTGAAGGCAGTGGCTTAACCAACTGAGCCACTCAGGCGCCCCTATTTATCTCATATTTTGAAGGCACAGTTAGCAAATAGTAAGCTTTAAGGACACCTTTTGTCACTAGATGGTGATACTTGAGATTTCACTACATTTGGAGTTTTTGGTGGAGTCTCTTTCTTGTATTCTCCTATTGTTTCCATGGAGAAAACATTTAGGTTCTTTAAACTAGAATTTAATTGCACTGAATTCATCATTCTGTGTTTCAGTGGTCCCTATTTATACTCAGTGGTGACTCACATGATTTAGGGGGCATGGGACATCTACCACAGTTGTGATTACAGACCTGCTTCTCAGAACTCCTGTTTGGGGAGTTTGAGTTCTGAATTTGTCTCCCCGGGGGTGGCTGTACATTCTAACATTAGGAGAGCTGTTTGATTTGTAGGTGTTCTCTGTAGGTAAATATGAGACAACACATTGCCTTAATTAATTTTCATGTGAGATATACTAGATAATACTTTGATAACCTCAATATTATTCTATTATAGCTTGAAAGTCATTTTTTCTCCTCCCTCACATTAAAATCTTTGATTAAGTCATAGGGTCTTTGGACAAAAATATTCTTTCAATTTATGTAAGATATACCTAGTCTTTTACTGGAATATGTTACTATTTTAAAGACAAAAGTCCAGGAAGCCAAACTCTCTTCCTTTTATGTCACACATGTAGACCATTGTTTTCTTCTTGCCACGTCTCTTTTTCCCTGTGGTCATGGTAATCAAGTGACAGAAGTGATAAAACAACTACTTGGGCTTAGGAGTCTTCTGTCCTACTCTGAGCTTCACAGTGTCTAGAGAAGCTTGCTGGTTTTCAGGATTTCCTTCTTCTCCACATCAGTAGGTGTGGGTAGGCATGACCAGTGAGTCTGATGATGATGTGGCCAGAGTTTGGGAAGGTTGTGCCAGTATGAGTCCAGAGGCTTTCCTCCTGGAGTGCATAGCATGGTGGCTTTGGCTACTGCAGATCTGGTTCTTAGATCCTCCCTCTGGGAAGATGACATACCTTTTTATTTTCTCCAGTATTCTATTTTGTTGTTGTTAGTTTCAGAGGTAGAATTTAGTGCTTCATCAGTTGCATATAACATCCAATGCTCATTACCTCAAATGCCCTCCTTAATGCCCATCATCCAATTACTCCCTCCTCTTTCCATCATCCCTCTGTTTGTTTCCTAGAGTTCAGTGCTCTTATGGTTTGTCTCCCTCTCAATTTTCATCTTCTTTTGCTTTTCCTTCTCTTCCCCTATGTTCATCTGTTTTGTTTTGTAAATTCCACATATAAATGAACTCATATGGTTTTTGTCTTTCTCAGGCTGACTTATTTTGCCTAGCGTAATACTCTCTGGTTCCATCCATATTGTTGCAAATGGCAAGATTTCATTCTTTTTGATGGCTGAGTAGTATTCCAGTGTGTGTGTGTGTGTGTGTGTGTGTGTGTGTGTGTGTGTGTTCATACACATATATACCATGTCTACTTTATCCATTCATGTGTTGATGGACATCTGGACTTTTCCCATCTTTTGGCTACTGTGGACATTGCTGTTGTACACATTGGGGTGCAGGTGTCCTTTGAATCACTATGTTTGTATCCTTTGGATAAATACCTAATAGTGCAATTCCTGGGTCGTAGGGTAGCTCTATTTTTAACTTTGTGAGGAACCTCCATACTGTTTTTTGAGTGGCAGCACTGGTTTGCATTTCTCCAGTATTCTAATTGAGATAGGTTTATGCTTACTGGGGGGAAGTAGCCAACTAATGTGAAGTTCTTCTCTCTCTCCTGAATCATCTTAGTGTCTATGGACATTAGATGCTTTCTCTTACAGAGTCTGAAGTTTCTCCTTATAATACAGAGTTCCCCCTTTATTCAGTCTACAGTATTTCTTCACTTGCATACTACATTAATCATGATTTCTATTCACTCTTTAGAATATGCTTTTCTAGCTCCTTCCAGAATTTTTGTTTCTATTTTTTAAAGAATACTCAGTTTTTGGGTGCCTGGGTGGCTCAGTTGGTAAAGCCACTGCCTTCAGCCCAGGTCATGATCCCAGAGTCCCAGGATTGAGTCCCGCATTGGGCTCCCAGCTCTGTGGGGAGTCTGCTTCTGCCTTTGACCTTCTCTCCTCTCACCTTCTTCCCTCTTATGCTCTCTCTCACTCTCTCAAATAAATAAATAAGATCTTAAAAAAAAATACTCTGTTTTGGCCAGCTCTGGCTGCCATAACAAACTACCATGATTTGATAGCTTAAACGATAGAAATTTATTTTCTCACAGTTCTGGTGGCTGTAAGTCCAAGATCAAAGTGTCGGCATGGCTGGTTTCTGGAGAGAGCTGTCTTCCCAGCTTATAGATGACTGCCTTCTTGCTTGTCCCCATAAGGTGGGAAGAGAGAGAAAGAGAGGACAAGCCCTGGTGTCTCTTCTCAGAGGGTCACTAATCTCATCATAAGGGCCCCACTCTCATGACCTCATCCAACCCTAATTACCTTCCAATGGCCCTGTTTCCAAACCCTATCACATTGGGCATTAAGCCTTCAACATAGGAATCTTGGGGAAGCATAACTCAGTCCATAGCACTCACTTGTCTCCAAAAAGAACATGTGAAAAACATTCCTCACCGGGGGGTGTTGGGGGGGGTGGGGAGAACAATTGAACTTGCTCTCCTGGCCATGCCTGAATGTACCTCTCCATTATATTGTAGCCCCCCACTCCTGGGACTGGGATTGTGCCTCCCCTTCCCTCATAGACAGTGAACTCCTTGAAGGCAGAGAGTTTGCCTTACTTGTAGTTTCTACACAGTAACAGGGTAATCCCTACATGTGGTTTAATAAAAGAATAAATAAGTGGTCTCCACCTTGAACATGCCCTCAGTGGTTTTATCATGACGGTTTTGTCAGTGACCATTTTCTTGGTTGAACTTCAGCTCCTTTTTGGCTTTCTTATTGCCATTTCCATGTTGCTGGCTATTTTCTTGCTCTTTATGTGACAGGCAATATAGGAAGTTAGGCCTTTTAAACTGTTTAGCACAATTCTTTCTCTAGCTGCTATGCTGGATTAACAGTGATAGGTTATTAGCATTTTTAGTCTTCCTCTGTGTTCCTTCTTCCCATTGTGTGCACCCCAAGGGATGGAGGGTAGGCTAAGTTCACTTTTGTCATATATACTTACCAAAGTTCTACTTGGTCGCTTTTCCCCAATATAAGATTAACAAGTTCCTTCCATTTCAGTAATAACAGAATCTGTGATTATTAATCTGAGGGTTTCAAAAAATTTTTTTCATAAGTATAATGATACAGAAATAATTTCATTGAAAAATACCACAAATCAATTCTAAACTGTCAAAATGGCACCCACCAAAATTCAAACCAAATTCAAACCAAAACATAACACACACACACACACCACTAACTAAATGAAGTTTAAATGTAGATAACTTTTAGATAACATTTAGATAACTAAATGAAGTTATCATTAATTATACACTTTGATATATTTGGAATTTTCATAGTAAAATTTTGAGGTTAAAAGGGTAGAAATCCTGGTCTCTGAATGAAGACCAGAGGAAATAAAATAGAAAGCAAAGTAATGAGTTTTGTTTAAAAATGAAACGGCTGTGAATCCAGACATCAAATATGTCCAAGTGTGAGCTATTTTATTTTCTTGAGTGTTGCAGAGGCATGAAGCATCTCTGATTTCTCAAGAGTCAATATGAAAAGTCAGTCAAGTAGCAGGAGTCCTATTTCTTTGATGGGAAATTAGGCCAGGCTAGAGAGCACATCAGAGCAGTTTTTGCATATTTTTGAGCTAACAACTGAAAGGGCATGTCTCTCATTAGTATTAGTCACGAACAGCTCAACAAGCCTGGAATATGACAGAAAAGATAGGGCATCAGAGCAGATTTAATACTCTAACACCTTTAATACTCATAGCACCTTGACTGGGAGGGCACAAAGGAAGTTGCAGAGGCATATCCCACCCTCTCTGCAGCTTGGCACCCTACATGTTTTGTTTGACTTTTTTATTTTTGGAATAAATGTAATCGCTGAATTTTATTTTTCTTACTGCTACAATGGTCTCAACCAGACATCCAGACATCAAATAATAGCTTTTTTTTTTTTTTTTTTTTTAGTGAGTTCATTGATTTTTCTTGGCTCTAAGAAAAATTGAGAGAGAAACCCCTTACATAATGTTTAATAAAATGGTAGTTATAACAAAGTATAGTGACACATATAATTTTGTGAATAGACAGAACTGGTAAGCAGTTGTGGATGAAGGAAAAGTAGAGAGGGCAGGTAAGAAGCATTAATGTGTCATGGGCAGTCAGTGTGTTTTACAAAAGAAAATAAAGCTTTAGGTATTTAAGTAAGTAGGTAAAGTAGAAGGTGGTTAAGAAGGTTCTTTGTAGGGGTGCTTGAGTGGCTCAGTTGGCTATGCGACTGCCTTCGGCTCAGGTCATGATCCTGGAGACCCGGGATCAAGCCCCACATCGAGTCCCATATTGGGCTCCCTGCTTAGCGGGAAGCCTGCTTCTCCCTCTCTCACTCCCCCTGCTTGTGTTCCCTCTCTGGCTGTGTTTCTCTCTGTCAAATAAATAAAATCTTTAAAAAAAAAAAAAAGGTTCTTTGTAAGTGGAATTTGAAAAGTATTTATTTATTTTTAAAGATTTTTTATTTTATTTATTTGACAGAGAGAAACACAGCGAGAGAGGGAACACAAGCAAGGGGAGTGAGAGAGGGAGAAGCAGGCTTCCCGCCGAGCAGGCAGTCCGATGCGGGGCTTGATCCCTGGTCTCCGGGATCATGACCTGAGCCGAAGGCGGTCACTTAACCAACTGAGCCACCCAGGTGCCCCTGAAAAGTATTTATTTATTTTTATTAAAAGTATATAATATCCATATAATCTTTATATGTGTCCAAATGTGGATTAAGTTACACATACATTAGTGGACAACAATTTTCTCAAGAGTTTTGCTCTATTTTGTGTCAGGGCTTTGTCTGCCCTTAACTGAGCAGGCACGTCTTCTTGCCCTTACTGCCCTGCTGCTGTATTTAGCATTTTTGTCCAGATGTCTCAGCTGACTTCCCAGTCTTCTTTTTGATTTGTCTAGGGCATGATTCAGAATCTTCCATCAAAGACAGCTCTTGCCAAGTTCATTTTTATGATCCTGTTTTGTGAAGCACACTTCATTTTTTCATACTTCAACAGATTTAAAACATGACAAAGATTTCCAAGGGCTGTGATAATCTATGGACTCATGCAGATCTGTCAAGGTATCGAGAGGAAGCAATTGCTTCTGTGGTGAGAACGATGACATCAACTGTACCTTAAAGTCTATGAACAGCATTAAAATGGCCACTCAACATTTATCAAAAGATTTCAACTTTGTTCTTGGCTTTGTTTGTGGTCAGCCCTCTTAAAAGTTAGGCGTCTACAACAGAATTCAATAGTTTTAACAAATGGGGATATTTACCACTGAACCTGGCAAACTCATGGCTACTGGCTGGAGGACACCACAAACAACACTTTGAACTTTGTATAGGACTCCTAGCAGTTGATCTGCTGAGATGCAAAACAAGCAATGCTCAGAATTTTTGTAGGAAGAAATACGAGAAACCCAGAAGCTATAATTTCAGAATTACCAGCTGGGTCTGTACCATGTCAGCATGCTCAGATGAAAAGGAAGAAAAGCAGTTGTTCTTCAGCATGCAGCATCAGATACTATTTCATGTCGCCTAATTTTTATTTCTGGTTTTGAGAAAGAATTTCCAAAGCAAAGCCACCAATTTATGCATTGCTTCGTACTTCCACCTATTCCTGCATGCCTGTACATAAAATGCACCACAGGGAGAGGGTAAGACATAATCGGAGTGGGTAAGAAATTATCTGGGCGATGAGCTAATTGGCAGAGTATATAAGGTAAATGAGATAAGAATAAAGTGGGAGGAACGCGCATTCCAGTGACGTAGAAAAACATCCCCCTAAATACATGGAAAATATATATGGGAGGTGGAGAAGCAATTGCCCACCTGATTGAGGAAGGAAAGGAAGCTTTCACAGAGGAGGTAACCTCTGAACTTTAAAGAGAAGTAAATCATTGACAGGCAGACAGATGTCAGAGGTGGTAGAGCATGCCCCCCAAATGCCCGGGCCTCTTGGAGCAATATGAATAAGGTCACTCCCTATGAAGTGGAATAGCTCAAAACTTTTAAATCACTTTTTCTTCAGTTGCTTTGACCATTATAAGATGAATAATATACACAGAAAACTTGTTTTCAACCAAGTTTTGAAGAGAGAGTTGAGGGAAATATTTGAGATGGAAGGAACAGCATGAAGAAAAAAGGAGGGAAATGAAAAAAAGCAGGGTGAGTGTAGAACATTGTAGTTTCCTTAGATTTGCATGAATGACAAGGAAGAGAGTGATGGGAATTAAAAGTGAAGGAGAAATCATCGTATTCTATGAAGACTGGTATAAGTAGTTTGACTTCATTCTGCAGGCAGAGGGTAGAGTTTTTTGCTCAATGGATTTTCTTTACACTACTATTGAGTTTAATCTGACAGCAAGTCCAAATCAGGGCCACCATGGAGTTATTTGGTTTCTGTGGGGCCATTGTTCTTCTTTCTTGTATGATAATGCAGAAATATTCACTTCAAAGACGGCTGTGAACAAGACGAAAACCATAGTTTAGATATTCAAGAGCATTCATTGTCAGAAAATTGCTTGCAATTATTTTATAAAAAGATATTACCTCTTATAAGAAGAGGCCATAAATGAAAAAGAACCTATAGGTAAGATGTGATTCTTAAAAAATGACTAGATTTGGAAATAGATTCTATTATCCCTTAAGCCCTTAGTGAACTTGTTAATAAAAATTTATATAACACTGGTTAAATGCATGACTGAAAAGAGTGGATAGATCATTCTCCATTATTTACTCTTTTATATCAATGATTCTTTATTTTAAAAAAAATTACTGGCGTTCATTTACTAATTTGAGTTAACTCTAACCTGGCTTTGGTTAACTCTAACCTGCTCAACTAAAGTGTTTCTTGTCTTGTTTACACAGTAGGCAGGCTTTTCCTCTTCTTGTGTTTATAATTTATTTTGTATGTTTTCAGGACACTGAGTTGTGGTACATTCTCTATTATGCTGAATCATGGATTGACTTAGAGAAACAGGGAAGTTTGGTTATGTTTCTCTAGGATAAAATACTCACAGGCTTCAGAAAAGATTTGTGTCTGTGTTATTGGGGATTTAATGGTAAAGGCCTTGCCCTTCCCATCCCCTCACAGTTCTCTGTATGGGACCATCTTAGAAAGATGTTCCATCTAGCTAACTTGCTGTTATTTAAGAGGTGTTTCTTTTTTGTTTTGTTTTAAAGAGTAATGAATAGCTTATACTAAACTGGTTTCTAAGTATCTATGGTATTGGATATCCCCAGTTGACTGCTTGGGAGCATGGTGTTACAAGTGTGAACTTTGGAGTCAGACTGCCTGGGTTAGAACCAGACTCTGTTCCCAGATGTGTGTCCTTGGGTAAGCTACTTCACCATTCTGTCTCACTGCATTTGTAGAATGACGGCAGTGATAACCTATGTAAGGAGGTTGTTGCGAGGACTGGATGATTTAATGACATGTGAAGTATTTTTTTTTTAAAGATTTTATTATTTGGGGGGCAAAAGGAGAGGGAGAGAGAGAATCTCAAGTAGATTCCTCACTGAGCGTGGAGCCTGACATAACACTGGGCTCCCTCTCATGGCACTGAGACCATGACCTGAGCTGAAATCAAGAGTCTGATGCTTAACCAACTGAGCCACCCAGGTGCCCCATGACATGCAAAGTGTTAGAGCAGTGCCTGACACATAGTACACACTCCATCAGGGTCAGCTGTTATCATTTTAGATGAAAACTGGTGAGGACACATCAGAGTTGTTCTGAAGAATCTAGTCCCATTAGCAAATATTGAATGGCTGTCTTTGGCATATATGGAATTTTACTGCTCTGGGAGAACCACTGTATCTAGACACAGCTGTTGGTGGATAAAGCTATAATTTCCTCTTTCCTAGGCCCTCTTTTCCTTTTAAATATCTAGTTATTGTCCAAGCCAGGAGGGATTCATTGAAGAAACAATGTATAGTCAGTTTTTAAATGATGGACAGGATTTCACAGTTGTTCAGATATAACCTGTTCACTGACTTATAAATAGGTAGGGAGAAATGCGAATAGTTAGAATTTTTGCCAGGCTATTAATGGAGACTGTATTTTTTGTTTCTGTTGTTGGTTGGTTGGTTTGTTTCTAAATATCCCCAAGAGCATATTGATCCCTAAAAGTTGATTGAATGATATTTGATTGTTGATATGTGAAATCACTCTTGCAAACGGCTTCTGACTTTTATGACCAGATGGGTAAGTTATTGGCGATATTGTAGAGCATAGACTATAAAAATTCCATAAGCCTAGTAATATAATCAGAACACTTGTGTGACAATTTGCTTTACTGTAATACTGATATTCTGAAAATCATATATGCTATGATAGCCAGAAAAGGCAGCAGTTATGTTTCATGGGAAAAATTCAAGTTTTAAAAGTTACTAATAAAAATTTAATTCTGAGTGAGTGTAACTACTTCTTCTATGTCTCATAGAGCTAGAAAAGCAAAGAGAAGGAAACAAATTTGTAGGTCTTATCCCTTAGAGCCAGAATAGAAACAGAAAAACAAAAATATTCTATTTAATTGGTTTCTTTTTATATACCCTTTTGGTATTTCACAAATCCCATTTTATTTTTATTGACATCTTAGCTCCTCTGTTCATGCGCCCCACAGCTAGTGATTTTTTAAAAACATTCTCAATAACTCTGACTCTATTTCTTTTCCTCTTGTCCTTAAATAACTGCCGAATTCTATTCTCTTTCTACTTGTATCCCCCAGAGATGATTCTTTAATTTTCTCTTCTGTTCAAAACTCCTTTGTCTGGATGACTCCAAATTTGTCACATGTAATCTTGGTGATTCTTTGAATGACATTTTCACAAAGTTTTCAGCATGCAGTACTCCATATGGTTAAAAAAATATTAAAGCACGAGGCCAGTTTTGACAGGAAGGATAAACATAAGGATTCTTTCCTGAGAAGTTATGCAGTTTATAAATTTGACCAATAAGTCATGATGAGAATTCCAAAAGTTTTAGCAGTGGGTAATAAAACCTCATGAGAAAGCACCTTGTTATTCCACAGGTTTGATATTATTGTGGGTCAAATCATCTCCCTCAACAGTAGAGTAAAATCTCATGACTGTGTGTCTTTAATGCAGTCCATGTATTTATGTATCATTGTTTTTGAGCAGGTATTTGAGTGCCTACTTTTAGTACAGCACACCAGTATTATGAGTGGGTTCTTTTGTTTTTGAATTTACAAACCCTGTTTTCATGACTCAGAGAATACCTTTTGGTTTATCTTTATAGTAATTTAAAATGGTAAGATCTCAATAACAAAGAACAATGTGAGAGCCCACTGCTATTCAAGAAGCATTTATAAAGCACCTACTGTATGTCCAGTTCATCAGCAGGCATGTTGGGAGGCAGAATACACAGTATAAATCAGTTCCACACTCCAGTCTGTGTCCTAGAGAAGGGGCAGTGGGGAGAGGAGATAAACTTATATTTACTGAGCACTGGGCAAGATCCCTCACAAATGTTCTTTATTTAATCTTAATGACAATATTGCAATATACCCATTACCTTTATTAGTAGGGAGTATTAGCATTCCCTTTATTTTATGGAGAGAAAACTGAATGTCTGCAGTGATGCAGTACCCCACGGTCACAAAGCCAGTGTACACAGCAGCAGGGATTTCAACTCAGCTCTGCCCTCCTTACAGTCTGAGCTCTGTCTCTACACTGGCCATTAATAGGCAGAAAGGAAAATGTACCATGAAAGTAAATGATTACCAGAGCTCGAAGTAGGGTGCCTCCACAGAGGCACCTGATCACCCATCCGGTGAAACTGATAAACTGTCAAACTGGAGATAAGACTTTCTCTTATCCTCCTTGAAATGATAAAACAGACCCCCACACTTGGGAAAATGTCCTAACTTGATTAAAGCAGAACTTTTCCGACTGTGCTTGATTTCTGTTCCCTCCATAGCCTGACTCTTCCTGGTTGCTCCACCTAGTATTGAAGCTCTTAAGGTGTGAGGACACGTGGTTTTATGCAAAGTCCTATTGCAGTGCAGTTACTTCAGTATTTAGAGTTGCATAGGAAAGCTTGTTTCCCGTGGTCCTTTTCATGGGGACGACTTATGGGAGAATACCAATTGTGAGATAGAAGCTAAGTTTTAAATGAAAACGTGTCTGATAGCTCAGTATGGAGTTAGTCATAGGGTAATAATGGTAATCTAAAACAGACTTGGAGACACACATCTAATACCTAAATGTTTGTCTGCTCCAGATTGACTTGTCTTTTACTTTCTGTTTCTATTACTAATCTGAGAAGAGTATCTGTGTGTATGCGTGCGTGTGTGGGTAATTCTTCACTGTCTAAGAAAACATTATTTTCCCTGAGTGTATGTTAAATTGGATACAGTTAGAAGGTCTGCCAGATGCCTGGGGAAAAGCAGAACAAAACAAACACCAGGACTAGTTTCCGGTAGGTTGGAGCTAGTGTAAGCTATGCTTAGTCTCTCACATTAAGTTTTGACTCCTTGGATACTTAACTGATAATCCCTGGGCTGCACCATCTGACAGTCATTCACGTTGGGCACATTGCAGATTTTTGTGCTGACACAGTCGTTGGCAGACTACCCACTGCCGGCTTTTGTAGGTAGAATTGTACTGGACAGAGCTGCCCCCGTTTGTTGACATAGTGTCTGCGGCTGCTTTCATGCTACAATGGCAGTTGATTAGGAGTGAACATATATTTGGGAAAGTAAAAAAAAATTTGCTACCTGAACCTTCAGGAAGACGTTTACTGACTCCTGTTGGGAGCAGCACCCAGCCTTCGGTTATATTTGTCTGGACACAGTACTAAAATAAGACGTATTACGCTAGAGCTTTCCAAAACCAATTTGCATTAAGGACACCTGGCTTTCATCTTTATTTATTTATTTATTTATTTATTTATTTATTTATCTATCTATTTATTTATTTAAAAGTTTTATTTATTTACTTGACAGAGAGAGACAGTGTGAGAGAGAATGCAAGCAGGGGGAGTGGGATAGGGAGAAGCAGCCTTCCTGCGGACGAGAAGCCCAATGTCGGCTCGATCCCGGGACCCTGGGATCATGACCTGAGCCCAAGGCAGATGCTTAATTACTGAGCCACCCAGGCGCCCACTTTCATCATGTTTTAAAATAAGTCAAAGTTCTTGGTATATAGAAGACTAGGAATGGCATAGTCATATATCCCTTTTTTTGTCTTGTCCCCAGTTTGCATCCACAGATTTTCAAAAACATGCATTCTCTCTTATAGCAACTCAACTTCATATTGAAATCTGAAATCTTCAAAGAGGGTATAATACACAAAAAATGTGATATCTGACAACGAAGAATGAGATCAAAATTTAGTCTGTGGTTTTTAAATTACGACTCTCTTGAAGTCTTCATGTCCCTTTCCTTATCTCAATGTACAGCCTCAAGATGTGCATCATTCACTGTAATTCATCCTGCTATATTTCAATTTTTTCAATTTCCTGAATTTAACACTCTCATCACCATTATTTGAAAACTGTGACACATAAAAGCCCCATTGAAAATGATTGAGAATTTCAATAAGCTCAAGTTTTGACCTTTTGGCATTTGAGTAACAGATAATTCCCACGGTGATGTAAAAGATGATGAATACCACTAACACTTTTAGATCGCTCAGTAGTAGAAACCTGCAGAAAGCCAGTATACTTGTTGTATATAAACAGAGGAAAGTTTGGGGTGATTTTTTGAGAGAAATCATTTCTAAATTGTCTGTGTCTTTAAGTTTTATTTAAGCCACTTCACCAAACAATTGCTAAAAAAAATTTTACAAAACTGGAGAAATTTCTTGTCTAGTAATATCAGTATTACTGTAAACAAGAACAGCATAGAGAGGTTCTCAAATCTGTTCCAAGATGAAAACTCAAACCCACAGAAAATAAACCACAATCTGGAGAATTTAATGAGAGCAACCACCCAGTTTTAATTACAGCATTACAATTATGCAGATATAATAATTACATTACCTTGATGTATGTTTTCACAAGGAATCCATAAAATATATTCAAAGGCAAACAGATTGCTATCACTAATAGTATCATTTCTCTTTAGAAATAATGCAATTACTCCATATTGTTTTGTAAAAACAGATTAATGGCACCATCCCAAGTCACTTTACAACATTTAAATATTTTCTATTTCTTGTTTAAAATGCTTTTCCTTATGTTCTTCACCAAAGGATTAGGGAAAAGTGAATCCATCAAGATACTGGATTGGCTTGGGGAATTTCAGTATCTCTAGTCTTCCCTAGATGGCAGTCAAGTCACAGGGTTTAAAAAACTCTTGTTGAAAGCCACAGCAAGGATTTTTGTTTGTCAAGCTGGAATAATGATGTTGGGAGTGTTAACTCAGGAAACAGACCTACCGAGATAGAGTAGGTTGAATATAGAGAATCATGCCCATCTTAGGACCGTACATTGAGACAAGAAAGAAAAGGGCATGATGAATCTATAGAGAATCAAGAGAAATAAAACTCATTGATTAAAATTTGATCACATACTAGGTTTTTTATGTACAGTGCATCCTCTTTGAAGATTTCAGTTTTAAAAGTTGGGGACAGTTGAGAAACTGAGACCTTTCTCTTCTGTGAAAGAGAATATATATTTGGAAGTCTATAGATGCAAGTTTAGGGCAAGAGAAAATCCAGAAAGTATGACTATTCTGTTCTTAGTTTTCTGTAGCCAAAGGACTTTGACTTATTTTAAAATATAATTAAAGCAAAGTATCATTAATACAACACTGGTTTCAGAAATCTATAATACAACACGACTTATTTTAGTATTGAGTCCACATAAACTTGGATGAAGTTTGTACTGGTGCTCCTCAGTAACAAAGTAAGGACAAGTCTCGTGTCAGGACAAGAATCTTTAACTTGTGCACCTGGGTGGCTCAGTTGGTTAAGCAATTGCCTTTGACTCAGGTCATGATCCTGGAGTCCCAGGATGGAGTCCCACATCAGGGACTCCCTGCTACACTTCTCCCTCCGATTCTCCCCCTTTTTGTACTTTCTCTCTCTCAAATAAAAATAAAAAAATAAAAAAATGAATCTTTAACTTGCCCATTTTAAAGATTTTATTTATTTAAGTGCTGGGTCTCATGACCCCGAGTCCATGGCCTGATCCAAAACCAGGAGTAAGTTGCTTAACTGACTGAGCCACCCAGGTGCCCCTAACTTTCCCATTTTTCATGACTGATTGTTAATCCGGAGGAAATTGATCATGTAGCATATGTTCAACATGCAACAAAGTTTTTTGACTGCTTACTACTTACCAAGTACCATGCTTAATGCCAAGGATTTAGTTAGGCATTGGCCCCTATTCTAGTGGCCTCATGAATGTATATTAACAGTAAGATAGACAAAGCCAGAGTCACATGAGGGCACCTATTTTTGTTTCATGCTTCCAGTATAGGATGGAGAAGAACTGAGAAATCATAGATCTTCCACCAAGATCTTTGTCCAGGACTGAGATTTAATAAAACAATAATAAAAATATCAATAAACTGTAGTAATTTATTGTATATCCAAATGAACTATATGTTTTAACTTCATGCTCATTACATGAAGCCAGCAAGGTGGGAATTAACATCTTTACTTATGGGTAGTGAGAAGCAGAGAAGTAAAATGGTTTTCCTAGGGGCACAACCATGATTCCTGTTGGAATTTCAATATCTCTGAGGCTTCTGCTCTATCTACCACACCACGCTGCCCCTTATTTGCAGCTGCCCTGTTGTGTGTGTTCAGATGGACTCAATTTACACACAGAGATGATGTGTATGGTCTTTCCCAGGTTGATTTATATTTGAGGAGACTCTGGAAAGCTCAATGCTTAATTTGAAGGACTTTATGTCTGATGACACAATATCATAGTATAGGAAGGGATATGTTTTGGCATCAAGAATATTTTCCTTATCTCTTAAATCAAGTGCTATAGTAATTCCTACTCCGTTGGTCCTGATGTGACTTAAAATGTAGCACCAAGGAAAAAGAAAAAAAACCTTTGCATCTGTAGGCTTATGAACTTTGGTGTCTAAAAGTGAGTGCAAAATTATGGGGACAATAATTGGGGATGTGGAGTAGTATTTCTGCAATTTCTGTGCACATAAAGACAAAATCATTTACTCAGAAGCAGGCCCTTAGTAAGTGTCTTCATCATCTCCAGGGCTCAGTATGAGTGAGGTGGTAGGAACAGACATTTTTCTGATAGTGTGTGTTTCAGTGTCTCAAACTAGGTGGCTTAAAACTACCGAAATTTATTGTGTCACAGTTCTGGAGGCTAGAAGTCTGAAATCCAAGTGTTGGTAGGAGCACCCTCTCTCTGTATGAAACTGAGAAGAGAGTCTTTTCTTGCCTCTCTCTAGCTTCTGGAAAGACTTCCTGGTGTTTGCAGCAGTCTTTGGCATTCCTTAACTTGCAGCTGAGTACCTTAAGTCTCTGCCTCCATCTTCCCAGGGGATTCTCCCTTCATGTCCCTGTATCTTCACATGGCTTTCTTCCTTCCTCTCTCCCTCCCTCCTTTCTCCCTCCCTGCCTCTCGTCCTTCCTTTCTTTCTTATTTTTATTTTAAAAAGATTTTTATTATTATTATTATTTTTTAAAGATTTTATTATTTATTTATTTGATGGAGAGATCACAAGTAGGCAGAGAGGCAGGGAGAGAGAGAGGAGGAAGCAGGCTCCCTGCTGAGCAGAGAGCCCAATGTGGGCCTCGATCCCAGAACCCTGAGATCATGACCTGAGCTGAAGGCAGAGGCTTTATCCCACTGAGCCACCCAGGCGCCCAAGATTTTTATTATTTTTAAGTAATCTGTACACCCAATGTGGGGCTTGAAGTTAGAACCTAGATCAAGAGTTGCACGTTCTACTGACGGAGCCAGCCAGGTGACTTATATGGCTGTCTTCTTATAAGGACACAAATTATACTGGTTAGGGGCCCACCTTATTCTAGTATGACCTCAACTAATCACATCTGCCATCACCCTATTTCCAAATAAGGTCATATTCTGAGGTACCGGCACGTTGGAACTTCAACATGTCTTTTTTGGGGAGAGACAGTTTAACTCCTAACTAAGTGTTAAGTCCAAAGCAGATTGTAGTACTAACTCTGTCACTAACTAGCTATGTAATTAGCATTTACATCTCCCTGGACTTTAGTTTCTCATCTATAAAATGTAGGCATTAGAATATTTGACCTCTAGGGACACCTGGGTGGCTCAGCTGGTTAAGTGTCCATTTCTTGATTTCAGCCCAGGTCATGTCTCAGGGTTGTGAGACTGAGACCTGCCTCAGGTCTCTGTGTATGCTCAGTGTGGAGCCTGCTTGAGATTCTCTCTCTCCCTCTGCCCCTTTCCCTCATGCTCTTTCTTGCTCTTTCAAAATCAATCAATCAATCAATCTTTAAAAAAAAAAAAAGAGAAAAGAGAAAATTTGACCTCCAACCTCCAAGGTCCTATTGTATTTAGTTGATAATGGGAGCACTGCCTCTGGTTCTGAGCCTCTGACCCATGACACTTCTATTAGGACAGGCTGTGGCTCACCACGCTTGACATGATGAAATTCCTTTCTACCCTGGACCCTGATCTCCCTCTTTGTTGTTAGACCTTGGGAATCCTCAGGATCTGAGGTTTTATTAGTTTTACTTCCATGTGGAGCCTGGTTCTGTAGCACACCATGAAGCACCAAAAAGGTGTAAGGAAGGGAAGTCAGATATATAAACAAGATACCGTAGAACTAAAGGGAAAAACAGGGAAAGTGACCAAAGCTCCAATAGGTTAACAGCGATAGACTCCAACTTGACTTCTGGCTGAATGGATCAAGCAAAGTTATTGTGTGGGTACTAAATGCAGACTTTGTCATGTGACCATGTTTCTCTAGTGGCTTATTTCTTTACACGGACACAGTTGTATTTACGATCAATCTTCTAAGTAGAATGTTCAGAGCTAATTAAGTGTATATATGATATTTTCAGTGGCTTTAATTCAGTGTAGATTATTTCCTTCAGAGGTGCTGCTATTTTTTTTCCTCAACATTTGACATTCGCTGCCTGGATGGATGCAACCCACCCGCCCACAGTGGCCACCAGTGACTCCTGTTGTCACAGTCACTCCTCCTATTGATGAGCAGTCACTCAGAGGGGATGTCAGGGACTCTCTAGCCTCTCTCTAGGTAATTGCCATGTTATGCATGTGAGCTCAAGAGTAATAATGTGAGGTGTCACGGAATCATCAACATTGTCACTCAAATGAAAGACCCAGTCTATGACCAGATTTCTAGTGCCCAGAGCTGCTTTATTTCCCTGGGTCTCATGCTGGGGATTGAACCTAGCCCTGTACCCTGGCAAGCTGATTATTAGGAAAATACCCAGATACAAATGAACAGCCAATAGTTAGTTGCTTTTCCATATGCTGGCAATAATCATTTAGAAGGCTTCTGTAGAAGGGATATTATAAACACAGACATAAGACAGGAGGATGGTGACACGCATGCCACACACTTGCCAACTTGCTAATTTAGATCTAAAAAAGTGATAGTCTCATAGACCACATTTGGATGCTGTGTCTTCTAGCGCCATTGGTAAAATGAGATGGGAAATCAGAATATTGAATAGTCAGAAAATTATTGCCTCTCAAAAAGGATTATGGGAGTATATTTAAACTGAAGAAGCCTAGACTGAGGGGAAGCAAGAAAACAATGCTGAGAGTTGTGGGAGTCTCAAAGGCAAAAGCAGATTTGTCCTACATAGCTCTAGGAATGGAATGTTCTGATGCAGCCACTTTATTTATTTATTTATTTATTTATTTATTTATTTATTTATTTATTTGAAGATTTTATTTATTTGACAGAAACACAGGCAGAGAGGGAACATAAGCAGGGGGAGTGAGAGAGGGAGAGGCAGGCTTCATGCCCAATGTGGGGCTCGATCCCAGGTCTCCAGGATCATGACCTGAGCCGAAGGCAGTCGCTTAACCAACTGAGCCACCCAGGCGCCCCTAATACAGCCACTTTAATGCCATTACATCTTTTCTGCTGCCACTGTCCATGACCCCATTCTAATTTTGCATGAATTAAACTTTCTTACTACAAAGAGTATTTAATAGTGACCAATTTTATGAGCCCATATTTTTATTGTCTTCTGTTTTCCTTTAATTTGGCACATTTATTTTCAAACCTGGCTTAAGCTTCTCTTTTATTTTTGTTTTCAGGAATTTAAATTGTTAGAAAATTCCCCATTATTGTTATGCAATTAATAAATCAATAGAACTTTAGTGTTAATGACCAATGAACTTTTATTTCCACAAATAACTATATATTTAAAATATAAACAAACTGTAAAGAACATTCCAATAAAGCAACTATCCACCGTATTTTTTAAAAAACAGTTTTACTGAGATACAGTTCATATATCATAAAATTTACCCATTTAAGTCATATAATTCAAAAGCTTTTAATATTGTCACAGTAACCATATTAGTATTCACAGTTTATGTCATACTATATTCACATTAGTCAATTATCATCGCAATATAATTTTTTAGAGCATTTTATTAACTCTGGAAGAAATCCTCTGGTCACTAGCAGTCACTCCCAATTTCTCCCAAGCCCCCAGCCCTTGACAATTATTAATCTACATTATAGAGTCTCTATAGAGTTTCATATTCTGAACATTACATGTAAATGGAGCATACAATATGTAGTCTTTTGTGACTGGCTTCCTTCATTTAACAGAATGATATAAAGGTGTATCATTTTGTAGCACTGTATCAGTTATTTCTTTCCTTCCTACTGCTGAATAATATTTCATTGTATGGATATATTGTACTTTATTTATCCATCAGGAGTTGATGGGCATTTGGATTGTTTTCACTTTTTAGCTGTTATGAACAATGCAGTTGTGAACTTCAGGTGTGATTTTTTTTTTTTAAGATTTTACTTATTTATTTGACAGAGAGAACCATAGCTAGAGGGGGAACACAAGCAGGGGGGCATGGGAGAGGGAGAAACAGGTTTCCTGCCCAGCACGGGGGCCGGTGTGGGGCTCCACCCTGGGACTCTGGGATCATGACCTGAGCTGAAGGCAGACGTTTAATGACTGAGCCACCCAGGCGCCCCAGGTGTGATTTTTTGTGTATGTGGCTGAATGTTTTCATTTCTCTTGGATATATATGTAGGAGTGAAATCACTGGTTCTTATGTGAGTTCTATGGTTCTTCTTTTTTCGTTTTTAAAGATTTATTTATCTATTTTTAGAGAAAGAGAGAAAAAGAGAGAGAGAGAAAGACAACAGAGAGAGAGAGAGAGAGAGAGAGAGGAGAGAGAGAGAGAGAGAGAGAGAGAGAGAGCAGGGGGAGGGGCAGAGGAAGAGAATCTCAAGCAGACTCTGCCGAGTGTGGAGCCTGGAGTGGGGATTGATCTCACAACCCACAACCCTGAGATTATGACCTGAGATGAAATTAAGTGTTGGAGGCTTAACTTAACTTCCAGGTGCTCTGGAAGCTCCATGTTTAACAGGTGGAGAAACTGTCAAATTGTTTTCCAGAGTGACTGCATCATCTTACAATTCATCAGCAAAGTATGAGGGCTCCAATCTCTCTTATCTTTGTGTATGCTTGTTTGTCTTTTTGACTGTAGCCATACTAGTGGGTTTTCATCAGCATTGCTTTCACTAGCATTTCCCTAATGACTAGTGATGTTGAGCATTTTTTTTTTTCATATGCCTCTGGCCATTTGGAAAGGCTCTATCCAGATCTTTTGCCCATTTTTAAGTTGGGTCATTTGTCTTTTTGTTAATGAGTTGTAAGTGTTCTTTATATTTTCTGGACATAAGTCTGTTATAAGACATATGTTTTGCAAATGTTTTCTCTCATTCTGTGGGGTGTCTTTTCACTTTCTTGTTATTGTTTGTAGGACAAGTCAAATGTTTTAAAAAATATTTTTATTTTTTATTTTTTAAGTTTTTAATTTTAATTTCAGTATAGTTAATATACAATGCTATATTAGTTTCAGGTGTACAATATAGTGATTCAACAATTCTTTTTTTTTTAAAAGATTTTATTTATTTATTTGACACAGAGAGAGAGATCACAAGTAGGCAGAGAGGCAGGCAGAGAGAGAGGAGGAAACAGGCTCCCTGCTGAGCAGAGAGCCCGATGTGGGGCTCGATCCGAGGACCCTGGGATCATGACCTGAGCTGAAGGCAGAGGCCTTAACCCTCTGAGCCACCCAGGCGCCCATGATTCAACAATTCTACACATTATTCCTGCTCATCCTGATAAGTATACTTTTAATCCTCTTCTATTTCCACCCTCCCACCCACCTTTTCTCTAGTAACTATCAGTTTGTTCTCTATAGTTAACAGTCTGTTCCTTGGATTGTCTATCTTTCTTTTTTCTTTTGTTCATTTGTCTTTTTTCTTAATTCCACAGATGAGTGAAATCATATAGTATTTGTCTTTCTTTGGCTTATTTCACTTAGAATTATACTGTATTTCCATCCATGTTGTTGCAAATGGCAATATTTCATTCTTTCTCTGACAGAATAATATTCCATCATATAATATATATACACACACCACATCTTCTTTATTCATTCATCTATTGATATATACTTGGGCTGCTTTCATATTTTAGCTATTATAAGTAATGCTATAATAAACATGGGGGGCACATATCTTTTTGAACTAGTGTTTTCATATTCTTTGGGTAGTGCCTTTACTGATCACAGGGTAGTGCTATTTTTAATTTTTTGAGGAAACTCCATACTGTTTTATACAGTGGCTGTACCAGTTTGCATTTCCACCAACAGTATCAGAAGATTCCTTTTTTCTCCATATGCTCACCAACACCTGTTGTTTCTTGTGTTGCTGATTTTAGCCATTCTGACATATGAGGTGATATCTCATTGTAGTTTGGATTTGTATTTCCCTAATGGTGAGTGATGTTGAATATCTTTATGTCTGTTGGCCATCTGTATGTCTTCTTGGAGAAATGTCTGTTCATGTCTTTGGCCCATTTTTAACTGGATTATTTGTTTTTTGTGTGTGTTGAGTTGTTTAAGTTATTTATATATTTTGGATACTAACCCTTTATTTGCTATGTCATTTGCAAATATCATCTCCCATTTAGTAGGCTGTCTTTTAGTTTTGTTGGTTGTTTCCTTTGTTGTGCAGTCTGTGTTGGTGGTATAGTGGTGGGCATAGCTGCCTTCCTGTGTTGTGCAGAAGCTTTTTATTTTGATGTGATCCTAATGGTTTATTTTTGCTTTTGTTTTCCTTGCCTCAGGAATCATAACTAGAAAAGAAGTTGCTACAGCTGATGCCAGGGAACTTATTGTCTGTGCTCTCTTCTAGGATTTTTATGGTTTCAGGTCTCACATTTAGGACTTTATTCATTTTGAGTTTATTTTTGTGTTTATTCTTTTGCATATAGCTGACCAGTTTTATCAACAGCAGTTGTTGAAGAGACTTTTTCCCATTGCATAATCTTGCCTCTTTTGTAGAAGATTAATTGACCATAGAAGCTTGGGTTATTTCTTGGCTTTCTGTCATGTTCCATTGATCTATGTGCCTATATTTGTGCCAGAACCATACTGTTTTGATTATTGTAACTTTGTAGTATAAATTGAAATCTGGAATTGTGATACTTCCAGTTTTTTTCTTCTTTTTCAAGATTGTTTGGGCTAATTGGGGTCTTTTGTGGTTTCATACAAATTTTAGGATTATTTGTTCTACTTCTGTGAAAAATGTTATTGCTTTTTTGATAGGGATTGCCTTGAATCTGTAGATTGCTTTGGGTACTATGGACATTTTAACAATATTTGATCTTCCAGTCCATGAGCATGGACTATATTTCCATTTCTTCGTGTTATCTTCAATTTTTTTCATTAATGTTTTTAAGTGTTCAGAGTATAGTTCTTTCACCTCCGTGGTTAAGTTTATTTCCAGTTATTTTATTTTTGGGGTGTAATTTTAAACAGGATTGTTTTCTTAATTTCACTTTCTTGTTGTTTCACTATTAATGCATAGGAATGCAGTGGATTTCTGTATGTCAATTTTGTATTGTTGGGGACCGAGGTATGGCTCAAGAAGGCCAACACAAGCAGGCCTGACCTTGCACCTGCTCAAGAAGGCCAACACAAGCAGGCCTGACCTTGCACCTACATAGCAGGATGAGGTCACCACAGACAAGCAGGCCTGACCTTGCACCTGCATAGCAGGATGAGGTCACCACAGAACTTCAGGGAGCCCAACGGCGCA
>PITA01026619.1:0-22334 GCA_004023965.1 Spilogale gracilis
AAGGAAGGGAAAAATGAAGGGGGGTAAGCAGAGTGGGAGATGAATGATGAATGTCTTTTGACTCTGGGAATCAAACTGAGAGTTTTAGAGAAGAGGGAGGTTGGAGGAGGGTTAGCTGGGTGATAGGTATTAAGGGGGCATGTATTGCATCGAGTACTGGGTGCTATACGCAAACAATGAATCATGGAACAGTACATCAGAAACTAATGATGTAATGTATGGTGACTAACATTTCATAATATAGAAAAATAATTATTCACTACAAGCAGTAGGATTTGTTCTTGGCTTGCAAGGGTGGTTAATATTCACAAATCAATCAATATGATACATCACATGAATAAGAGAAAGTAAAAACCATATCCTCTTTCAATAAATGAAGCAAAAGCATTTGACAAAATACAACATTCATCTGTGATGAAAATCCTCAACAAAGTAGGTTAGGAGGGAACATATTTAAACATAATAGCCACAGTCAATATGAAAAAACCACAGCCAATATCCTACTCAACAGGGGAAATCTGAAAGCTTTCCCCCTAAGGTTAGGAACAAGACAAGCATATCCACTCTCACCACTTTTATTCAACATAGTACTGGAGGTCTTAGCCACAACAATGAGACTACAAAAAGAAATAAAAGGCATCCAAAATTGGAAAGGAAAATATAAAACTTTTCCTATTTACAGATGACATGATACTATATAATAGAAAAACTAAGACTCCACCAAAAGACAACTAGAATTGATAAATGAATTCAGCAAAGTTACAGGATATAAAATCAATGCATGGAAATCTATTGCATTTCTATACACTAATAATGAAGCAGCAGAAAAACAATTAAGAAAACAATCTCATTTATAACTGCACCCAAAGTAATAAAGTACCAGGAATAAACTTAAGTAAAGGACCTTTACCTGAAAATTATAAAACACTGATGAAAGAAGTTGAATAACACAAATAAACGGGAAGATATTCCATGCTCATGGAGTAGAAGAAAACTTACTGTTGAAAGATCCATATGGCCCAAAGCAATCTACACATTTCATGCAATTTCTGTATTAAAATACCAATAGCACTTTTTACAGGACTAGAATAACAATAACATTTATATGGAACCACAAAAAAAACCTATATAGCAAACGCAATCTTGAAAGAAAAACAAAACTGGATGTATCACAATTCCAGTTACTTGTATCACAATTTAAGTTACATTACAAAGCTGTAGTAATCAAAACATTATGGCAGTGGCACAAAAAACAGACACAAAGATCAATGGAACAGAAAAAAAAAACAGAAATATATCCATAATTATATGGTCAAGTAATCTTTGAAAAAAGGAGCAAAGTATATACAATATGGAAAAAGACAGTCTCTTCAACAAATGATGTTGGAAGACCTGGACAGCTGCAAGAAAAAAGAATGAAACGGCACTACTTTCTTACACCATACACAAAAAAAAAACCTCAAAACTGATTAGAGACCTAAATGTCATACCTGAAATCATAAAAATCCTAGAAGAAAGAAAAGGCAGAAATTTCTTTGACATCAGCTGTAGCAACATTTTTCTAGCTATCCCAAATATTTCTCCTGAGGCAAGGGTAATAAAAGCAAAAAATAAACTACTGGAGCTTCATCAAAATAAAATACATCTGCAAAGCAAAGGAAATAACCAATAAAACTAAATGGCAACCTTCAGAATGGGAGAAGATATTTGCAAATTATATATTCAATAAAGGATCAGTATCTAAAATATAAAAAACCTGATACAACTCAACACCCAAAAATGGGCATAAGTTATGAATAGACATTTCTCCAAAGAAGAAGACTAACAGACACATGATAAGATACTCATTACCATTCATCAGAGAAATACAAATCTTAATTACAATGAGATTTCACCTCATACCTGTCTGAATGGCTACAATCAACAACATAAGAAACAACAGTGTGAAGATGTGAAGAAAGGGAACACTTGGGCATTGTTGGTGGGAATGCAACTAGTGCAGCCACTATGGAAAATGGTATGAAGTTTCCTCAAAAAGTTAAAAATAGAACTATCCTATGATCCAGTAAGCACACAACTGGGTATTCACCCAAAGGAGAATTATACTAACTCAAAAGCATACATGCTCCCCCACATTTTTAGGAGCATTATCTACAATAACTAAAATAAGCGAACAGCCCACATCTATTGACTAATGAATGGATACAGAAGATGTGGGTTGTGTGTGTGTGTGCACGCGCATGTGCTTGTGTTTGTATATATACATACTGTGGAATAGTACTCAGCCATAAAAAGGAATGAAATATTGCCATTGGCAACAACATGGGTAGAGCTAGATTATGTGAAGAGAAATAAGTCCATCATGAAGACAAATACCATATGATTTCACTCATACATGGACTTTAAGAAACAAAACGAATGAGAAGAGTTGGAAAAAAGAGAGAGAGAAAGACAAAATAAGAAAAAGACTCTTAACCATAGAGCATAAACTGTTGGTTACCAGAGGGGAGGTGGGAGTGGGGATGGGTAAAGTAGGAGATAGGTATTAAGGAGTCACTTGTTGTGATTAGCCCTGGGTGATGTACGGAATTCCTGAATCACTAATTGTACACCGGAAGTGAATATTACAATGTATGTTAACTATACTAAAATTTAAAAAAAATTCATGACTAAACCTATTAAAATGTGGAAGACCTCAGAAAAACTCATAAATGTTATTTAGAGAAATCAAAGAAGACTTAAGGAAATGGAGGATATAACATATATCCCATTAATTGACTGAATGATTCAATATTGTCATTGTGAATGACAATGAATCAGTATTATCATCCTGCATCATCATGGGGTATGTTAGTGCTCCTCAAACTAGTTTACAGATTCAAAGTATTTCTTTATTTTTCTTATTTATTGTATAACTGGAGGTTTGAAACTCTTAATCCCATTTACCTATTTTGCTCACCACCCCCCTTTCCCTGGCAACCATCAGTTTGTTCTACTTATAAGTCTGTTTTGTTCTGTTTTTTGTTTTGTTTTGTTTAGATACCACATGTAAATGATATCATATGGTATTTATCTTTTTCTGTCTGATTTATTTCATTTAGCATAGTACCCTCTAGGTCCATACATGCTATCACAAATGATAAGATTTCATTCTTTTTTATTAATCAGTAATATTCTACTCTATCTATATCTCACACACATATACATACTCACACATACCACATCTTTACCCATTCATCTATTGATGGACATTGAGATTGCTTCCATACCTTGGCTATTATAAATGCTTCAGTCGAGTTAGTATTTCTAATCAAAATCTTAGCAAATTTGTTTGTGAAATTTGGCAAGTTATTTCTAAAATTTAAGTGGAAATACAAAAATTTAAGCAAGAGAATTAAAGTAGAATGGTTTGTTGGGAGCCGCCCGGGTCTCTCAAGCTGACCGAGTCACCGTGGGGAAGATGGCAGTAGAAGCACAGCTCCTGCCTCATGGGAAAACTCACTGACTTCCATAAGTCTCAGTGAGAAGGTAGCAGTAGAAGCACAGCTCCTGCATCTGTAAAATAACCCCACTAGGCCTGACGTGGTCACAGCGAGGAAAGGGCCGTCTGAGCCTCGCTCCTGCCAATGTTGCGGAACTGGCATCTCCTCCCTTTTTACTAATTGATCATTATCCTAAAAGCAAAAGCACATTACTCTTAACAGGGCCTCAGGATGCACTAAACCAAACCAAATCTCCTTACAGTCCTTAACAGTGTACTTTTTGTCTTTTCCCTTTAAATCTCTTGCAGCCCTGTGGATGAGATTGTCAAGGCTCTTGAATGGTTAAATAAAGGGCTTAATAAAAGTAATAAAACTGTACAAACAAGAACATGCCATGCACACAAAGGATCCATAAATAAAGAGTTCTGCACCCAGTCATAGAAAAGAGGCTTGAGCAGGCGCTTTTACCTTTACAAAATAATTCATCTTTCTCCCTGATGCTAGACAGACTAACTTTTGGTCATTATATTAATAATGTAGCTAAAACTTTGTATATAACTCATCTGAGCCTTTAGCTTTCTTATCTGTAAGGCTTGCTTAAAAAATACCATATGATTAGTCTACCCTTTATCGTCTAGGCGCCAAATGTAAAGAATCATAAATCACCATGTCCTGGTTAAGGGAGTTAACCTAACTTGTAGATATGGACACCTTCAAAAATATGTTTTACTAACCAAAACACTATGTTTCATTAATCAAAATGCTGTGTAAGCAAAAACCATTCCCCATAAAAGATACTTTTCTTTATGATGATTTGTAACTTGTTGCCTAGAAATAAAGACAATGAGAGCCGGCAAGGCAGAGATGCCTGGCAGGTGATCGCAAAGGAATCTTCAGGGCTCTCTCATTCACTGACACTGTCCTTCCTTCAGGGACCCCTGGTTCAACTGGAGCTGGCCTCCGGCAATGGTTAATCAAATTGAAGAATATTCACTCACTTGAATACTACATAATAAACTATAGCTACATGCAACATGGATGAAATTTATAAATATAACATTGAGCAAAAGAAGCCAAACACAAGAATATATGTATGATATCATTTCTATAATTTTCCAAACAACAAGAAAAACTAATTTCTAGTGTTTGAAATCAGGATAGTATTACACCTGGGGATGAGGTAGTGATTGAAAGGTTAAATGGGTTTCTTGTGGGTCTAGTAATTTTCTGTTTCTTGATTTTTGTGTTTGTTATATGGGTTAATTATTTCATGGTATAAACTTAATATTTACAGTTTTTTTAATGTGATTTTTTAAGATTTTATTTTTAAGTTATTTCTACATCCAACATGGGGCTTGAACCCATAACCTGAGATCAAGAGTTGCATGCTCCACCAACTAAGCCAGCCAAGTGCCCCTACATAGTTTCTAGATTTGATAACATTTACACACACACTAAAAAGAAAAAAAATTAAGGAAGTTTTTGATATACTGATGAGGAATGATCTATAGAATAAATTCCAAAGAGAATGAAACAAGGTACAAAACTGTGTAACATGCTACAATTTGTGTAACAGAAATATATATATTCATATTTACTTATATACACATAAGGAAAAAACTATGTTACATATAATTGCCCTTATCTGCACATAAGTAATCTCTGGAAAGATATAATAATTAATAAGTAACATTCTTTGCCTCCATTGATGGGGACTAAGTGCCCAAGTGACAGGAGTGGAAGATAAATCTTTCACTATATAAACAACCTACATCTTTCGAATGTCAAACCAGGTAAATATGTTAATTATTAAAGAAAGTTTTAAAATAAACATAATGTAAATTACCTTTACAAAGCAATAATATATTTTAAATTGGGGTTATAAACTTCCCCAAAAGCCAGCTCCAATGGATCAAGTTTGCTAGATAATTTCATAAATTACAGGGTTTTTAAAATATTCCTTCCCTTCAGCTTAGCTAATAGTCCTTAGAAGTACTCTGATGATATCAACTAGCAGAACACCACAGAGAGAAAAAAATAAACTCTGATACAGTAAGTACAAATAAGTTAATGTCTTTATGTCATAGTCTACCTGTTGAATTTTACTTGAAAACCGTATAAAATAATGCTATGCTTTTCCCATTATACAATTTATGATCAGTGTTAGCAAGGACTATTAACATGCCTAAAATATGAATGTTTTATTTCATTCATTTTCAGATCATGCAGCACAGAAATCAAAACAGTGTTCTTCCATAGTTAGCCTTAAAATCAGATCTGAAAGGAATCCAAAGATCATTCCCCAGAAGCAGCTGAAATACCTAAACCTATTTCTCAAGTTACTGCCTTCAAAGATTGTAAGACCAAAGGCTGAAGGTCCCCTATAAAAAACAAATAAAAACCTAAAATATATAGCATTAACTATATAAATTAAATACATATATATATATATATATGGCACAAACATAAGGACATTTAGAAATTACATAGTTAATTGGCTAATTTAAGAAGGCTTAGAGTTCCAAAAGATGCTTGGTTAAATTCTCCTTTATAGACCTAAGCCTCCATTCACCATAAAAATATATCTCTCCTTACAGTAAATTATGATAGTTAATGATTATTTCAATTCAACATAATGATTATTTTCAAATTCAAGATAACAAATTTATCTTCATCAAAAAGATATCATATTTTTAATGCCTACAAAATTCTCATTCTACAATGTGTCCAAAAACTGTCAGCTTGGTCTTTTATGTTGTTAACAGGTAAATCCACATCAATTGACATAATAAAATTATAACTGAAAATTATCACCTTCAACTCTTTCTTTCCCCCACCCTCAAAAGGCCATAAAAAGGGCCAGAACATATTCTTCAACATTCCAACTATATTTTGTTCATCTACACAAAAGTGTAGCACCAGATCTACTTAAATCATTGAAGCAAACAAACAAAAATCTGACAAGCAGAGAAAGTGATAAAATCTATATGTCAATATCTGAGTAGGAAATATTTTTAGAGATAGTTTAACAAGTCTTCACTGATCTTTAAATTTTTTAATATCCTGATATTTCCACTGCACTACTTACCTTAAAATTTAAGATAAAATAATCAAAATTAGATCTAATCTAAATAAGGAAATGCTATCTGGTTCTAGTAAACATCTAAAATATAAATTCCCTCCTCTCAAAATATACTAGATATAATAAAAATTTCCATATATGTGGAATCCTAAAATACTGTAGACATAATACTCATGAATATTACTCAGACAATTGAAGGTTAATGATTTAAATAGTACAGTATGCACACAGGTAGAAAAAGAAAAAAACTTCAGGTAAATAAAAGAATGTCTGCATAACTGCAATCCTTTTTTCTCACACACTTATAAAAACAGATTTAGTTCTTTAACCTCTGTCCATATAGCAACGATTCCTTATTAAACTATTACCATTCAACAAAATAAAATAAGCACTATCTTGAGTTCTTAGCAGTGACTGCCTGCCTCCATTATTCACCTACCTCAGTTTGAATAGCACTTGCTAATCTGTGTAAATTTACTTCTCAGGGGTTTCTTTTTCTTTCATTAACATCAAATTTTCCTGTGATGGCCCTTCTCATTCACTGCAAAGAGTTAGATTGTTTTCCAAATAATAAACAAATATCAGGTTATTTTTCAGTTAAATAAAGAGACAAATAATGAAATACAAATTTTACTTATCTCCAGGTGGATTATCAGTTGAGTAGATATAAATTATGTTCTAGGTCTAATTGACACCAACATTAGGAAAATTAAAGTTTGATAGTTTGTTACAAATAAAATCTAGTAACTTTTGCAATACCCATTCATTTAACTTTCTCTTTCTGATTATTAATATTTCATTCTAAATTGGGGGAATCTAAATTCTTTGATCAAATTACCATCTTGGAAATTATTAAGCTTGTAGTATTGCTCAACACTTAGTACCAACATCAAATTATTTCCAGACTTTAAGATTCTGAAAAAAAACTAGTCTTCCAAAAGTTAACCTGAAACTCCTCAGGAAATACTCTTCTCATACATCAAGAAATTGTTTGACTCAGACATTCTTACCGTTCTCGGTTAAATTTAAGAGAATGAAGAATAGCTGGCCTTTTTTGTCTAAGATTCCACAAATGAAGGGTATCATCTGAACTTGCACTAACCAAAGCACCCTGAAACAAAAAAGAAGACAAAGTAAGTGAGTCACTTCCTTAGGAGTTTTTGCTAAGCAAAAACAACAAAATAATTTATTGAATTTTTCACTACTTGAGCAGTTCTTTGTATCTATATAACCTAGAAATATAAGGAAAAACAATTGTACATACTTTAATCAAGAAGGTTAAGAATGCTGAGTAGAAGCAAGTGAACTACTACAGATAGATTGGTCTGGATGACTAGCTCAAGAAATATGCATTTACCACCAGAGAGAAATAATTATTGTAAGCATCATTATGACTATTAAGGATTTTTGTATTTTCTTTGGGGAAAACTAAGTTTAATTTTCTTGTCTCAAATATTCACACACATACTATGTAGCTTCCAGGAAAAAAAAATATCCAAACCAGTTTTAAAATTACAATGTGGTCATATAAAAATTCACCATTTGTAAGGATTTTTATACAGTTGTAAAGTATATATATTCTTTATAAAAAGTATATTTGGTATAACTTATTTTCAATAAGTAACTTGTTTCAAGAAGCTTTTTCTATAGGGTACCTGGGTGGCTCAGTTGGCTAAGCATTTGCCTTTGGCTCAGGTCATGATCCCAGGGTCCCAGGTCAACTCCCTACTCAGCAGGGAATCTGCTTCTCCTTCTCCCTCTACCCCTCCTCCTATCCATTCATGCCCCACCCCCAAATAAATAAAATCATTGAAAAAAGAAAAAAGCTTCTCTGATAAAAGAAAACATCTTTAATGAAAGAAAATGTTTCTCCATCTAGAATTCAGTGTAACTACAAAAACAGTACTAATATTTTTTTTTTTACTTTTTTTTTTAGAGATTTATTTATTTATTTGACCAAGAGAAACACAGCAAGAAAGGGAACACAAGCAGGGGAGTGAGAGAGGGAGAAGCAGGCTTCCCACCAAGCAGGGAGCTCAAGTGGGGCACTATTGTCAGACCTGAGCCAAAGACAGACGCTTAATGACTGAGCCACCCAGGCGCCCCTATTTTCTTTTACATTATATCCAAATATAGATGAATTAAATTTCAAATACAATAGGATATTTTTTACCTCTTAATTGGCAGACACCGTAAGGGCAGATAACTAGCATCCATATATGGTTTCATATGTGCTTAAACTATTTATTTGAATTAAGTTAGAACATCTTAAAAAAAAAAAAAAAAAAAGAACATCTTAAACTATGTCAGAACTTTTACTATTATGAGTTTCCCAGGTAAAAATGCCAATGCCTGTCCTATGATGGAATCTGAAGGTACTCTAGAGTACTGAGTGTGCTCTATAAAAGAGATCTTATAGAATCATGGTATCCTAATGTACCTAAAATTCTTTTCAGATTTTCCAAAGTAATCTGTTACAAGTAACCTTTCATAGTTCATAATATCAACTACATATATAAAATGATTATCACATTTAGATGATCAGATATAGTTATACTGAAATTCCTATGATTTATTTCTTCTTCAGGAATGAAAGGAGAGAAGATAGAAACTGTTACAGAAGACCGTTTAGATTCCTAAGACAAAAATGCTCATGTATCTTATCATGCTTCTCTTCATATTGTGTACCTATGATTATAGGCTCAGAGAATAGCTTTTAAAACACAAATTATAATCCACGAGAATATCCATTAAAATACATTTAAAAATGTATAGAATTTGCATATTTGTATGTAAGTATATAAATATATCTTAAAAGAAGTATACATTGATATATACATTTTAACATGAACTCATAATTTCATTCCATGCAATAAAATATACTATATACATGCCTTAAGGAATTTTATATTTGTTTGCTTGTTTTATTTATAAACCATCCCCAAATGTTACTTATATACAAACTGGCATGTTATTAGGATCGCTTGCAAGTACTTGAAAAGCTCTTTTCTTTCTTTTTTTTTTTTTTTTTTTTTTTTTTTTTTTTTTTGGGTCCAGGTTACTGATCTCCTTTCTAAGGACAAAGGAAATTCACTAAGAATAGAGTTAGGATAGAACAAGATATATGAAATTAATAAAACATTCTCTAAATAGTTATGTGCTATACAAAAGATACAATATGCCAAAGGCAACAGAATTAATGCAGCATATATTTAATAATATATAATAATAATAGCCAAATAAATTTAGGAAGAAAGTCAGTATTATTAATTCTATGATAAAAATAGGCAACTTATCATTTTGGAGGGGTATGAACAGGACCACTGAGTATAACAACACCAACAGAGATTATAAATCACGTCACATGAAAGTAAGCACACCAGCAGGGTGTCTAGGGCTTATTTACAAAAGCAAAATGAATCTATAAGAATCATAAGTAATAAAGATCTATGAAAAGATTAAAAATTGATAAAAATACCAGCTGTGAGGTCAAAGATTAGGAAGTCTGGGAAAAAGTAAAGAAACTGAGGGTGAGATGGATCAGGATGACTAGGCAAGACAATGTAAACAACTGGAAGGCTTGTCTTTTTACATATTCAGTACAGAGGCAAACTTAAGGATTTGAAGATGATTCTCAGAGGATTGAAACCAGAGAAAAATCACCTGGAAACAAGTTATGCCTACAAGTACACAGCTATGCAGAAGGCAAAAGGCTGAGATCTCTCCTTTAGGAGCTGAAGAGTAACACTGAGACTTTAAAAAGGTCAGCATTTTAAATACTAATGACAAGTATTACAATAAAATATTTTTTTAAATTTCCCTTTTCTTATCTCTCTCTCTCATTGTGGTACACCATAGCAAATATACCTACAAGGTAAAATATGCTAGGTTTGTCAATAAGGAGAATCTCACTGACTTCTGAGAAAGAGTTTGAACTGAGAGAAGTAAAAGGAGGACATCTGCTAACACCACAAATTTTTTATGCTTTAAGTGTCTCTCATACAAAATTCCATGAACAAATTTACCCATGTTTATGATTATAAAATTCTTAGAATAAAATATAATGAAAACATATGGAGATATTGAATAAAAGACCATTCATACCATAAGAAAATAACCAGCAGTACTTCATTTTTTTTTTCCTCAAGGCATTGAGTTCAGTCTACTAAGTGCCTGAATTTGGCATGACACCAATTTTTAAGGCATTTTTGCGTTGACAGCTCACTTAACTGAAAACAGCGCTAAAAGACACATGATCCACTTAAAATGTGAGTAAAGACTATGAGTCCAAAAGACCTTAAGAAGCCTTTAACTAATGGAAGATCTACAACTTTTCCAAGCTTTATAAATACATACTGTCTTCAGGAAGTTCCTCATCACCACAGGTCTATAGAATAGAGAGATAGGGTAGGAAGTCAAGTGTTATAATAGCTACAGATGTATAAATAAATACAAATGCATATATGTACCAATAAATATATTGAATATATACACAGATAGCAGAACCCATAGGTAAATAACTAAAAAAGTTATTTAATGAAAGATAAGGGCAAAATATGAAGTTAATGCTTATTATAAAATTTAAATTAGTATCCTGAAGAAAAGTTCAATAGCCAATGGAATAATCAGGGTTTTAGTAATTTTTTTAAAAAATGTAAATAACTAATTTGCAAATATGCTGTATAATAATAACAGGATCTTCTGGTTTATGCAACTTTCTCCTTTAAAATTTAATAAACAAACACTGAAGCAGTCTTTTATGAGAAATGTGACCATGATTAAACATACATATATCTTTAAACATTTAAAATATATAAAAATAACAGATTTAAATAAAATGTTTTATATGACATAATATTTAAAAGATCACATCAACTAATGTAGTGTGTATTTGTATGTCTCTGTGGTAAACAGTCAAGAAAATCCTTACCTCATTGATCAAGAATTGGAGCTGCAGGACAGCTGCACCACTTTCATGTTGGCAATAACAATCAACGCCAGGTCTCCCAAGTCTAATATATTGAAAGTCAAGGAATCTAACATTTTAATTAGTATTAATATTAATGAGTAAAGTAAAAACAACTGACTTAGCATCTAATGTTTTGCTTTTTAGTTATCCTTATTTTTATAAATATTGAGTCAAAAAATCTTAGTTGATACAAATACATTATAAAGCATAAAACATCAACAAAATGGCAAAATAGAACATCTCTTGCACATATGCCCTCCGTGACAACAATAATTTGCCATCCATGCACAAACAAAAGTGCCTTCCTAGAAGCTTCCAGATCTAGATAGGAGTCTGTGAAATCACAGTGTAATCCAAGAATGAAGAGAATTGTTTTGAGAGGCCAGGTTTATGCCAGGTAGCTGATGTACCAATTGTAGTTTCAGCTACAGAAACAGAAATACCTCCATACTCCTGAGAATTCAGCTATAGATAGCCTATTGAGCTTGGGGGTCTGTCACCAACATGTGCTATATGCCAAGAGATCTGGAAGAATCATCCACACATCAGGTGACAGTCATACAGACCTCATTTCAGCTGTGGATCCAGAGTGGTATCTGAACCAGCTCTCGCTCTCCTTGGCTGCAGTGTGGGAGCCGTTGGAGGTAAGCCCACCAAATTCGTGCAGATCAAAAATTCTGAAATGCCCTTATAACTGGGCTCCAGACCATCCCAGCCACAGTCTAGGAACTATCTTGTTGGTTCAGGGACCCTGTTGGAGACACTCTTGTGTCTCTGGCAATTTGTCAGTCTGCCAACAATCCTGAGGGTCCAGGGTCCCAGAAGAAGTCATTCCCATCTGTGCATCTGAATAACTGGAATGGGCCTCATCCTCTACTCCCCACCCCTTCCAGTCACAGTCTACAAGCAGGCCTGCTGGCATGAAAACCAGCCTGCAGACACTCCCATCTGTGCTCACAGGGATCCTGAAAGGGCCAATATATGAATCCAGCATCCTTAAAGTCATAGTCAGCCAGCAGTCCTGAGGGTCCAGGGTCCCAGTGGGAAACATTCCTGGCGATAACCCTGATGACTCTGAAAGGGCCTTATGTTCAGCTCCAACTCCTCTAACTGCAATATGTGAATAGTCCTGCTGCCACAGAGACCTAGCAGGAGACACTCCTGTTTGTACTCCCAGAGATTCCTGTACTGGGTACCAGCCCCTAACAGCCTCAATCCATAAGAAGTCCTACAGGCACAGGGACCTGGTAAGAGACACAACTATACCCCAAAAGATCCTGAAAAGGTGCTATACTTGACTTGAGCCCCACTGGCCATGGTCAGGGACCAATCCAACCTACCCAGTGACTTGGAGGGAGACATCCCATCTGTGCCCCCAGAGCCAGGTCTGCAAACCTTAATCTTGGCTATGGTATGTGAAAGAGCCCTGAAGCTCAGTTCCATCACTTCTCAGCCACAGTTCAGGATCAATCCTGCCCACTCAGGGAGCCAGCCAGTAACTAGGCAGCAGTTCTCCCAGGGATCTGATGGAAGCCACACCCACCATTTACCTGATCATAGGCCAACTGACTGTTTACCTGATAACAGGACACACATGTGGATCCTTTTCCAGCACCACCCTACTGACAATGTACTAGAGGCAGTTGCATGCACCCAGGGACCAGAAGTCATCCACACTGGCCAAAGTCCTCATAACAAGTCCAACCACAGACTCCATTACAGATCCAGTGACGGCCTTGTAACTGGCTCCAACACAGCACACCTGCAAGTCTGGAGATAATATTATCAACCCAGGGAATGGGACAAGAAAAGGTCTTTATCTTCTAGTCTATAAAGACGAAGAGGTGTTTGTACCTACAAATGCATAGATGTCAATGCAAGGCAACATGGATCATGAAGAATCAAACATATTATGACATCACAAAGGACACTGATAGCACTCCAGTAATGGAGCTCAAAAAAATGGAGATCTATGATTTGCCCAGCAAAGTAATCAAAATAATCATTTTTAAAATACTGAATGAAAATGCAAAAGAACACAGATAGCTAGACAAAAACAGGAAAATAATTCATGAACAAAATGCATTTGAAGAAACAGAAACTATAAAAAAAGAACCAAATAGAAATCCTGGAGTTCAAGAAAACAATGCCAGAAATGAAAAATTCAAAACAAAGCTTCAGTAACAGCCCTAATCACACAAAAGAATTAGCAAACTCAAAGACAAATCATCTGAAATTAGCCACTTAGAGAAACATAAAGAAGAGTGAAGACAGCCTAAGTAAATTATGGGATACCAACAAGTAAATGTGCATTTGCATCATAAGAGTCCCAGAAGATAAAGAAGAGAAGAAGCAGAAAGATTATTTAAAGAAAAAAACAGCTGAAAAATTCCCAAATCTTGGAAAAGATATAGACATCCAGGTACAGGAAGCTCAGAGAAACCCAAGCAAGATCAACCCAAAGATTACTCTGAGAAATTACTCTGATTATAATCAAAATGCTTAAAGTCAAAGACAAGGAGATAAATTTGAAAGCAATAAGTGAAACGCAATTTGTCACTACAAATCAACCCACGTAAGACTATCAGTAGATTTCTCTGCAGAAATCTAAAAGGCCAGGAGGAAGTGGATTGATATATGTAAAGTAATGAAAGAAAGGGGGGAGGGAGATGCCAACCAAGAATACTATAACCAGCAAAACTGTCCTTCAGAAATGAAGGAACGATAAAGACATTCCCTAACCAAGAATAGCCAAGGGACTTCATTATCACTAAATCTGTTGTTACAAAAACTGCTAAATGTAGTTCAAGCTGAAATGAAAGGACACTAAGTAAACATGAAAACATAAAAGCATAAAACTCACTCATAAGAGTAAATACATAAATTCAGAATAACCCAGTACTGTAATGGTGGTATATAAATACTTTTATCTCTATTATAAAAACTGAAGATAATATTTAAAAAATTATAGCTACAATAATTTGTTAATGGATACACAATATATAAAGATGTAAAATGCGACAATACCATAAAATATTGGGGGAGGAGAAGTAAAACTCTTGAGTATTTGTATGTGATTGAAAATGAGTTGTTATCAGCTTAAAATAGACTTTAAAATAGACTATAATATTTCTAAGATGTTTTACATAAGCCTCATGGCAACCAAAAAGAAAAGAAAATCTATACTATTTACATAAAAGATAAGGATAAAATAATTAAAGCACATAAAAATATATACAAAAAATAACTTAAGAGATGAAAAAGAGAACAAAGGAACTAAAAAATTCAGAAAATAATTTAAAAGTGGTAATAGTAAGTACTTACTAACCAATAATTAATTTACATGTAAATAAACTATTTATTCAATCAAAACACAAAAGTGGCTAAACAGATAAAAAACAAGATCCAAAGATATGTGGTCTATACAAGACACTCTCTTTAGATTTATAGATACACATAGACAGAAATTGAAATGATGGAAAAATATATTCCATGTACTATACTGATGTCAGATAAACAACGATTAGTCAAAATCAGTGGCAAGAGGCAAAATCACAATATAGGATAAAGGGGTCAATTCATCAAGAGGATACAACAGTTATAAATACATATGCACCAACACAAAAGCATCTACGTATCTAAAGCAAATATTGGAACTAGAGAGAGAAAGCAAGGCAGTACCATACTAGTAAGACACCTAAGTACCCCATATTCAACATTGGAGAAATCATCCAGACAGAATTAATAAGAAAACAATGGACCTAAGTAACATTACAGACTAAATGGACCTAACAGACATATAAAGAACATTATATTCAAAAAACCAAATACAAATTCTTCTCAAGTGCATACAACATTCTCCAGATAGATCATATGTGGGACACAAAGCAAGAAGACTGAAACTATTTCTAGTATCTTTATTGACCACAGTGCTATTACACTAAAAATCAGCAACAGGAGGAAAACTGGAAAATTCACAAATATGTCAAAATTAAACAACACAATTCTGAACAACTAATGGATTAAAGAAGAATCCAAAAGGGAAATAATGTAATATCTTGAGACAGATGGAAATGAAAATAAAACATACCAAAACTTATAGAATACAGGAAAACAGTTCTACAAGGAAAATTTATAGCAACAAATGCCAAAAATAAGAGAAAGATCTCAAATAAACAACCTAATTTTATACCAAAAGTAATCAGAAAAAGAACAAACTAAGCCCAAGTTAGCAGAAGAAAGAAAATAATAAAAAGCAGAGTGGAAGAAACTAAAATGGAGATTAAAGAGACAATAGGGAAAATAATCAATGAAACTAAGAGCCATTTTTTTGGAGGAATAAACAAAATTGACAAACCTTTAGCTGGAGTAATCAAGAAAAAAAGACTCAAATAAACTTAAATATGAAAGAGAAGTCATTACACATGATCCCACAGAAATACAAAGAATCAGAAGCTACTATAAACAATTATATGTAAACAAATTGGATAACTGAAAAGCAATAGGTAAGTTCCTAGAAACATAAAGCCTACGAAGAATGAATCATGAAGAAACAGAAAAACAGACCAACAATGACTAGCGGAACTGAAGCAATAATCAAAATCTCCCTTGGCCCACCTAGGTGGCTCACTTGATTGAGTGTCCAACTCTTGGTTTTGGCATAGGTCAGGATATCAGGGTCATGAGATTGAACCCCATGTCAGGTTCTGAGCTCAGTGCAGAATCTGCTTGAGATTCGCTTTCTCTCTCTCTCTGCCCCTCCCTCTGCTCACACTCGTGTTCTGTCTCTCACTCTCTCTTTCAAAACTAAATGAATAGGGGAACTTGGGTGGTACAGTCAATTAAGCATATGATTCTTGGATTCAGTTCAGGTTATGATTTCAGAGCCCTGTGTCAGGCTCCACCCGCAGTATAGAGTCTGCTTAAGATTCTCTCTCCCTCTCCCTCTGCCCCATTTGCTCATCCTTGCTCCCTCCCTCTAATACAATAAATACATCTTAAAAAAAATAAAGCAAATAAATCAATCTTTAAAAAAATAATCAAAACTTCCCAATAAAGGAAAGCCCAAAACCAGATGGTTTCAGGGAATATTTAAAGAAGTAATGCCAATTTTTCTCAAAGTTTTCTAAAGGAATGAAAAGGAGAAAACATGCTTAAACTTGGTTTCCAAGGTCATCCTTACTCTGATACCGAATCCAGATACAGACAGTATAGGAAAAGAAAACTAAAGCCAATATCTGTGATGAATATAGATGCAAAAATTCTCTCCAAAATATTAGCAAATCATATTTAACAGCACACAAAATGAATCAGACAGCAAGACTAAGTAGGATTAATCCTTAAGATGCAAGGATGGACCAACATACATAAATCAATAGCTATGATACACTGCATTAACAAAATGAAAGAGAAGAATCATGATTCTCTAGAAGACGCATAAAGAAACATTTGACAAAATCCAACACCCTTTCATGAAAAAACACTCAAAAAATTGGGTAAAGAACATACTGAAATATAATAAAGGCCATATATCACAAGCACACAGCTTACAACACTTGATGTACAAAGTTGAAAGGTTATCCTCTAAAATCAAGAAGACAACAGTGCCCACTCTTACCACACTCATTCATCGTAGTACTAGAAGTCTTAGGAAGAATAAGGAAAAGAAATAAAAGGCATCTAAATCATAAAAGAAGAAGTAAAATTATCTCTGCAAATAACATAATATTATACATAGAAAACCTTAAAGATAATACCAATAAAAATTAAAACTAATGAATGAATTTATCCTGCGTAAAGTTGCAGGATACAAAACCAACATACAAAAATCAGTTGCATTTCTATATACTAACAACAAAGTATCAAAAAGAAATAAACAATCCCATTTACAACAACAAAAAACAAAACAACAACAAAATACTTAGGAATAAATTTAACTAAGGAGGTGTAATGATCATAAAGATACTGGATTTGAGTAAAGAGTAGAAGAAACAATGAGACTCTTAACAAAGAAATAAAAAAAGAATCACTCAGAGATGAAGAACACATTAAATGAAATTAAAAAAACACTAGATGGAATAAATAGCAGGCTAGAGGAAGCAGAAGAATGAATTAGCAGCCAGGAAGAGAGTAAAAAAGAAATAAAGCTGGAAAAGTGAGAGAAAAAAGAATTATGTAAAATGAGAATAGACTTAAGGAACTCAGCTACTCCATCAAGCTTATAAACATTCAAATTATAGGGATCTCAGAAGGACAGAGAAAAAAGGGGACAGAAAGTTTATTTGAAGAAATAATAGCTAAAAACTTCCCTAATCTGGTGAAGGAAACAGAAATCCAGAACCAGGGTGCACAGAGATCACCCAACAAAATTAAATCAACCCAAGGAGTTATACACCAAGACACAGAGTAATTTAAATGGCAAAAGTATGGTAAAGAAAAAAAATTAAAGCATCAAGAGAAAAGAGGACAAGTACATACAAGAGAAAGCCCAAAAGGCAATCAGCAGAATTTTGAGCCAATGTTCTGCAGGCCCAAAGACAGTGGCATCAAATAGTCAAAGTGCTGAAAGGAAAAAAATTGCAGCCAAGAATACTCTATCTAAAAAGGCTATCATTCAGAATCAATGAGAGATAATAAGTTTCCCATAAGAAAAGAAAAGCTAAAGGAGCTCATGACCACTAAACAAGACATACAAGAAATATTAAACGGGACCCTGAGTAGAAAGGAATGACCATAAGTAAGAGTAAGAAAGGTAGGAAGGGGGCGCCTGAGTGACTCAGCTGGTTAAGCAGCTGCCTTCGGCTCAGGTCATGATCCCGGGCCTGGGATAGAGTCCCACATCCAGCTCCCTGCTCGGCGGGAGGCCTGCTTCTCCCTCTCTCACTTCCCCTGCTTGTGTTCCCTCTCTCACTGTATTTCTCTCTGTCAAATAAATAAATGAAATGTTTAAAAAAAAATTAAAAAAATTTTAAAAAACGGTAGGAAGGACAAAAGCAGTAAAAAAATAAATAAATAAAAATTTTTAAAAAACTATATCTGCAAAACTTCATCAAGGAAATCACAAAATAAAAGCATGTAAATTATGAGACCATGCCTAAAATGTAGAAGGAGGAACAAGTAAACAATGAGCACAAACTTAACCATCAACTTAATATGAACTACTATATGCAGATGATGATATATAAAAACATAATGTCAACCTTACAGACACTGGTAAAAAGCATTAATAAAGATGTAAAATAAAGAGAAGAGTCACGAAGATGGCTGAGGAGTAGGGAACCAGTCCCTGAATTGAGCTTCATATCCACAAGACCAAACTGAACACCCATAAAATCAACCTGTGATGTAAGAAGGTATATATGGATCTCCACAAATACCTTAGGTCACTGGTCTCGAGGTATGAAGCAGAGAGCCGTGATTCTGTGGGCAGGTATTGGAAGATAAATGGAAGAAAAGGGAGCCACCGAATGATGTGCCACCATAGCACAGTCTCCCGGGTTGGGACCAGGCACAGACACACAGACCAGTAGTGGTGGGGAAAGGATTTTAGGGTGGCCCCCAGACTGAAACCTGGAGCTGTGGGGGCTCAGGCATGAACCAAGGGCATTTAGCAGTTTTAGAAGCACAATGGGCAGAGACATGCCTAGACCTGGAAAGGAGGGCTGGGAGTGTTGCTCTGGGGCACACAACCCAGGCACTGTGATTCTTAGAGCACAGAGACAGTGTGGCCTGGAGAGCACATTGAAGAATAGATGCGATCTCTTTGTTCTGAGACAGAGGTTTGGATATGGTCACTTTTGTTCTGACTCTCAGAAGAGGTGTGGAAATCCACCAGGGAAAGCTTCCAGAGAAAAAAGGCCCCCAAAAACCAATTTTCACTAAGCCCAAGTACCCCCACACAGGGAGCAGGGCAACTCTACTCAAACAAGGTTGCCTGAGTAGCAGTGCAGCAGGCCCCTTCTGCAGAACACAGGCTGGAAGTACAAGAGGCCAATAACCTTAAAGTCCCTATAAAATAGGTATACCTTGCTTGACTGTGGTCAAGAATTTGGATTCTGTACATTTTGTCAGCCACTCCTCAACAGAAGGACTAACAGGAGGAAACTCGAACATAGGAAAGACTCAGGGACTGTGACCTCTGCCACAGAACTAAAGTATACAGATATATAAGCAGGATGTCAGAAACAGACTTCAAGGTAACAGTTACGAGGCTGATAGCTAGGATGGAGAAATCATTAATGGCAACATAGATTCCCTAAATCTCTTTTAGATTCTCTAAAAGAAATTACAGCTGATCTGGAAGAAATTAAAATGTTATTCATGAGATCCTATCTAATCTAGATACTCTAACAGCTAACTTAAATGAGGCAGAGAAATTAATTATTGATCAATAAGAAACACTGACAGGAAAGAAGAAAGAGTAGGGACTTGGAAGGAACAGTTTAAGATGCATGAAAACAGAATTAGAAAGTAAGTGACACCATGAAATGTCCCAATGTCAGATTTATTGGGATCCAAGTGAGGGAGAAGAGACAGAGCACAAGAACATATACTTGAGAAAATCACCTGAGAACAACCTTAATCTGGAGAATGAAACAAGCATCCGTGTCCTAGAGGCAGACAGAACCTCTCTCAAGACCAAAGAGAACAGGCCAATGTCCTGGCATGTAACAGTAAAACTCGCAAACCTTAGAACTGAGGAAACCATCTTAAGGGCAATTAGGAAGAAGAGACTCCTTATGTTCAGAGGGGGGAACATAAGAATAACATCAGATCTGTCCACAGAGACCTGGAAAGCCAGAAAGGAATGGCAAGACATATCCAGGATACTAAATGAGAACATGCAGCCAAGAATTCTTTATCTGGCAAGGCTATCATTTAGAATGAATGGAGAAATACAGAGCTTCCAGAACCGGCAGAAACTGTATGAATATGTGACCACTAAGCCAGCCCTGCAAGAAATATCAAGGGGGGGGGGGTACATCAAAAGATAAAAGCTACAAGAGGGATACAGAACAGAAATTTACAATCTACAGAAAGAAGGACCTCACAGGCAACATGACAGACAATAAAATCATATCTTTCAATAATCGCTCTCAATGTGAATGGCTTAAATGCTCCCCTAAAATGGCACGGGGTTGTAGATTGGATAAAAAGACAGGACCCATCCATATGCTGTCTACAAGAGATACACTTTGAATCTAAAGATACATCCAGACTGAAACTGAAGGGATGGAGAACTCTCTCTCATAACAACAAACTTCAAAAGAAAGCTGGGGTAGCAATTCTCATATCAGACAAATTAGATTTTAAGCTAGAGGTTGTAGTTAGAGATACAGAAGGACGCTATATCATTCTCAAAGGGTCTATCCAACAAGAGGATCAAACAATTCTAAGTATCTTTGCTCCCAACATGGGAGCAGCCACCTACATCAGTCAACTGTTAACCAAAATAAAGAGACATACTGAAAATAATATGTTCAGTGGGAGACCTCAACACTCCTCTCTCAGCAACAGGCAGATCATCTAAGCAGAAAATCAACAAAGAAACAAGAGCTTTGAGTGACACACTGGACCAGATGGACCCCATGGATGTGTATAGAACATTCCACCCTATAACAACAGAATATTCATTCTTCTCAAGCACACATGGAACTTTCTCCAGAATAGACCATATGCGCATCTCAACTAATACCAAAAGACTGAGATTATCTCCTGCATATTCTCAGACTACAATGCTTTGAAACTGGAACTCAACCACAAGCACAAGTTTGGAAGAAATTCAAACACCCGGACGCTAAAGACCATCCTCCTCAAGAATGTTTGGGTCAACCAGGATATCAAAGGAGAAATTAAAGAATTCGTGGAAACCAATGGGAATGAAAAAACATTGGTCCAAAACCTATGGGATACAGCAAAGGTGGTCCTAAGGGGGAAATACATAGCCATCCAAGCCTCACTCAAAAAAAGACAAAAATCCAGAATATACAAATTAACTTTACACCTTAAAGAACTGGAGGAAGAACAAGAAATAAAGCATAAGCCACCCATTAGAAGAGAAATAACTAAGATTAGAGCAGAGGTCAATTAATTAGAAACCAGAAATATAGTAGAGCAGACCAACAAAACTAGAAGCTGGTTCTTTGAAAGAATTAATAAGATCGATAAACCACTCGCCAGACTCACTCAAAATAAAAGAGAAAGGAGCCAAATTAATAAGATTATGAATGAAAGGGGAGAGATAGAAACAATTATCAGAAATTATCATCAACAGCTATATGCCAGTAAATTAAGCAACCTGGAAGAAATGGGTGCCTTCCTGGAAACCTGGAAACTACCAAGACTGAAACAGGAAGAAACTGACAACCTGATTAGACAGATAACCAGTAACCAGATTAAAGCAGTGATCAAAAACCTCCCCAAAAACAAGAGTCCAGGGCCTGATAGATTCCCTGGGGAATTCTACCAAACATTCAAAGAAGAAATAATACCTAATCTCCTGAAGCTGTTTCAAAAAACAGCAACAGAAAGAAAACGTCCAGACTCTTTCTATGAGGCCAGCATTACCTTCATCCCAAAACCAGGCAAAGCTCCATCAAAAAGGAGAATTTTAGACCTATATCCCTGATGAATATGGATGCCAAAATTCTCAACAAGATCCTAGCTAATAGGATCCAACAGTGCATTAAAAGGATTATTCATCACGACCAGGAGGGATTTATCTCTGGGATGCAAGGGTGGTTCAACATTCACAAATCAATCAATGTGATAGAACACATAAATAAGAGAACAGACAAGAACC
>PITA01026620.1:0-22339 GCA_004023965.1 Spilogale gracilis
ACCTTGGCCCGGAGGTGGTGTGCAGTAAACGACAGCTATTACTCTTACTGAGAAATACTTAAGTAATTTTCAACAGCTTGGCTGCAAAGCAAAAAAAGATGACAGCTAGACGGGGATGAGAGGCTGAACTGTTTTTCAGATCAGAAAGCCAGGAGTGGGGGGCGCCTGGGTGGCTCAGTTGGTTAAGCGACTGCTTTCGGCTCAGGTCATGATCCCGGAGACCCAGGATCGAGCCCCACATCGGGCTTCCTGCTCGGCAGGAAGCCTGCTTCTCCCCCTCTCAGTCCCTCTGCTTGTGTTCCCTCTCTAGCTGTGTTTCTCTCTCAAATAAATAAATAAAATCTTTAAAAAAAAAAAAAAAAAAAGAAAGCCAGGAGTGGGAGAGGTACCAACAAAGGAGAAGCTGAAGCTGCAGGAGAGGACCCCACTGACGGGGCACACACGAGGGGTGGAGGAGCACGAGGCCTTTGGGCTGACTGTGGCCTGGCAGGCAGCTCACCTGGTGAGTGGTCCCCTCAATCTCTACAGGCACTATGAAGTCAGCATTGTTGATTGGCTGGAAGGCAGAAAAGTTAAGGAGGTGAGCATGAAGTCAGCACGGTGGGAAGAGAACAAGAAGCCCCTGCCACAGCCGCAGCATTGTCCCCTGGGAGACCTGGGGAGAACAGAACTCAGGGGCTCCAGGAAGCTTCTCCCATCACCCCGTTACGAAACACGATAGTCCCTCCTGGTTCTCCCTACTTACCGCCACCCCCACCTCTACCTGAGCTGAGTGTCAGCGTCTTCCTGAGTTAACAGACAACCTGACAGAATGGAGGGAGGCAAGGTCCAGGGCTCACTCCAACCCTCTCACAGGCCTGTCCTGTCCAGAGCCCCGGCGGCTCTCTGGCTCTGCAACAAGCGGCAGCGAAGACTGTGGGCAGCGGCTGGGGGAAGCAGGGATTCCTACTCCACATTCCTCAGTGTGGCCAAAATGCCAGAGGCCCCCAGGCCACTGTCAGCTTTAGGCTGCCCCCTAGCACCTGCAGTCAGGTGCACATGGCTGCGGAGGTGGGCGTAGGAAGGATGTGGTGGGGGGGGACTACCTTAAAGGAGCTATGCACAAGGGTTTCATCCAAGTCAATGACCACGCAGATCCTTCCTTGATCTTCCTCTGTCACCTCTGGGAGCAGACAGGTCCCCGGGATCTGAAACCAGAGCCAGACTGCTGAGGTCTGCCACCAAGAAAGCCCAAGTGTTCTCCTTAGCAGAACTCTGGGAAGTACCGGGGTCATTGCAAGACACAGAAGACCCCCAGCTTCAACCCAGAAGACGTGCCCCTTTGAAGGCCAAGAGGTAGAGAAAGACAGTTGGCTCCTCAGCGCCAGCCTCCCGCTGGACTATGAATTGATCTGGACATTGAGATGCAGGCCAGGGCTGGTGTGGGATGGAGGTCAGCTATCTTCTTCAAACCCAATGCCTTGCACTCAGTGGGCCCCCAGAAAATCTCTGGGACAAATAGCTTCCTGAGGCGGTGCCAGCCAGGCACTGAGGAATGACTGGGGAATGAGGGCATCACCTGATGGCTGGGGCCTCTGATTCACGTACCTGGTAAAACTGGTACTGGAGACAGTGGAGCAGATCCGACTGTGGGGGGAAAGGAGGCAGTCAGTGCCCACCAGCCAACGCCATCCCAGCTCAAGCCCACTGCTTCTGTCTTGGGCCTGGAGGGTCATTTTCGTTGCAAAACCCCAGACCCCTGGAAGGTTCTGACATAGAACAGTGACTTTTTTTTTTTTTTTTTAAAGTACGCTCTATACCCAACGTGGGTCTTGAACTCATGATCCTGAGATCAAGAGTCTCATCCTCTACTGACTGAGCCAGCCAGGTGCCCCCAAAGTGACTTTTCGTAACAGCTGGACCTGAAAGGGAAAGCCAGAGCTGCTTTTTGACATTGGGTTTGATAAAGGATGGGGAAGGCGTGTCTGTTCCCGGTTGCCACTGCCTCTCCGTTGGACAGACTGAGACACAGGGAGCTCCAGGAGCTGATGCGGGGACGCAGAATCAGAGGCAGAACCCAAATCGGATAGCCTCACTGTGGTGTGTTTTCTAGACACTCTTTTGGCGGGGAGCGGGGGTGGGGGGAAGGACAGCTGAGCCCCTTTAAAAACATCACATATGTGAGTCCTAAAACGTGAGGGGAAGTGGAGTACAGAGAGGTCAGAAGGCTTCCCCGGCCTTTTGCTGGTAATAAAAAAATGACACGTGTCCTTAATGGAAACCCTGAAGAAAAATGAAAATGATGTTGGCATTTTAGTGTATTTCCTTCAAGCCTATTTAGCAGCTTCCCCTCCACAATATATAATTTCACATTCTGCATTTCAACTTAATGTTGCAACTCAATACTTTTCCATGTTTTCATGAACTTTGTAAAAATCAACTGCTAAGTAATACTGTCACACTGGACTTTGTTTACCAATTTCCCCCTACCGGCTAATGCACTGATGCACGTCTTCAACCTGGTTTTGAGAGAGAAACGGATAGCTAGACCTTGGTGTTCCTGAAAGAAGTAACCAACAGCATGGGGGGCAGATGGGGTTTTGGTCTGCGCTGTCCCCACCCTTGAAATGCCAGACATACCTTCTGCTCGTTGTGAGGCTTAAAGACATCCACACATTACCCAGTAACCCCCCCCCCCCCCAGGACAGGTGAGAGGGCTAGAGGATACGAAGAGTGCGGCAGAATTTCAGTTCCTTGCTTCCCGGGAAGCCAAGTAACTCAGAAGACAAGCTTTGCACAGTACATGGCCAACAACAAACATGGCAGTTACAGCCACATAGCTTGGAGCTCCAATTCTATTTATTAGCCATTAATTCTTCGGGGTCTACACCGACCCTCTGGATCTCAGTTTCCAGGTTTGTAAGTGGGGATATTCCGTGAACCTCCCTGGAAGGTGGCTATACGGATCACATGAGACAATATATGCAAAGCACCTTAACAGTTCCTGGAACCTGGAAGGGTCTGGCCTGCAGGGGCTCTGAGAAACTCTAGGGACAGCCACACGGCCCACAGCATAGTGGACGCTGGGAGAAAGGAGACAGCCGGCCCAGGAAAGACAGAGGAGGAGCCTCTGAGCCAGAGAGCTTTGAGACTTCAGGGCAGACTACCCTGCCCACAGGTCCCAGCTGCAGGCGCCGCTACTAGCGCCCCCCTCCCTGCTGGCACCACACCACCCTCCTCCGGCTACCTTAGCAATGGTGCTGGCTTCCTCCTTATACGCGGAGAGTTCAGTGGAGGAGCCCGACTGGCCGACATGCTGGGCACGAAAACAGCAGAAAAACGCCTTGAAGATGTTCCGTCCACGAGGTTTCTTAGGAGAGGACTTGGAGACCAGGCCTAGAGCAGAGGGAATGATGAGGCATTAGCGACAGGGCCGCTCTGGCCTCCGATACCCTGTGCCCATCTCCCTTCAACCTGTGAGCCCCACCAGGGCCCACGGCATGGGTTTAGCCGATCACCAAATATAGTCCATGGTGAAGGGCACGGCTTTTGTCCAACATCTCTCTGGAGCAGAAATGGCAGGAATCGCCACTCTCTGGTTTGGGAAATGAGATGCAGAGAAGTTGGGTCTTCTTTTCATGGCAGGGAAGAGGCACTCAAAGATGGGGCCGGGTATAGATGTCAGGGGTCCCCCCACCCTGATAGCACGCTGAAGGTCCCTTTTAATTACCAAGCAACCACCCCTCCCCCCCGGCCTCAACCAGCCCTAGTTGGTTCTCTTCTTCACAGAAGTAGCTGTTCCAGACAAGGGAGACACCTAGGCCTCTTCAGGGCTAGTGGAGCCACAGTTCTATTCAGGGTCAGTGTCCCTAGAGGTTGGGGTAGGTAGCACAGCCAAGCCCAGGTTGGGGACAAGAGATGAGAAAACAGACAGCTGCAGCCGTGAGGAAGAAGCTACACCCTCCCTACCCTCCCCTGGCTGCTGTCCTTCCTCCTCTCTCCTGTCACAAGCATGAGGCCTGATCCATAACCACAGGCACGCCAACCCCTTGGGAAACACGTGGTGCTGGGTTCTAGGCCGATGGACCGGCTTCTAGACCACAGTTGCTCGTTCCCACCTTGGCAATTCAGGTTTTGGAAAGACACAGCCATCCTTGCACGGCAGCCCCTGAAAAGCCAAGCTGATACAAACAGCTACGGCCACTACAGGCCCAACCAGAAATGGACTTCAGAGTACCTCCCAAATGCCTTCTGCTTTTACAGAACTGTTCTGGCAACTGATGAGCAAGTGTAGGGAGAAAAGACAGGGACCATGGCCAGGAGGTGGCGCCGCGTAACTGCAGCTGGAACAGTCCCCAGCCACAGGTCTCTGCCTGGGTGGGAGGGGCCTGAGGCTTAAACCCAGCCCCCTTCACCTTACAATGAGGGCTAACTCCTATGCAGGAAATAGAAAATAAATCTGGAAACACCTGTCTCTGCGGGGGGTTAAAAGGGCAAACCAAATGTGGCACCAAGGACTACTTCCTTGAGTTGTTCCCTTTAGGAAGGGAAGGGGGACACAATGTGGCGGGACCCACCCAGAAGCATGGCAGGGCAGAGGCCCTTACAAAGAGGCAGGGAGAGGGTCATTTAATACCCAAGCGCGGGCTGCCTGTAGCCCTGGAGTGGAGCAGAGAAAACCAAACTCTACTGGCCATGAGCAAGGATGAGGAAATGGCCGCCGAGTGGCCGGCTGTGAGTGGCAGGCAGCACTGCCCAGGCCAGCCCACTCAGCTCTGACTCAACAGCCACAGAGGGCTTCCCGCAGGTGCCGGCTGGCATCCCTGCGCTTCAGAGCTCTCTCCCTCCCTGGGTGAGGCCAGACCCCGACACAGGGATGACCACCAGAACCCTTTCAGTCAGTGACCAGGCCTTCCCAGCAACTAGCCAACAAATCCGGGTATCACTCTTGAGCTCTTGGCCCTGGTGAAAGAACCAAGGTTTCCAGGGACTGGGGCTTTGGTCATAGATGAAGATACACTGGGTCCCCACGACGCCCACCCCCCACCCTTTCCACCTCCCCCTCCACCACCTCCCCCTACCCCGGCAAGGCCGCTGTATTGAAGAGACCAAGCTCAGAGCAGAGAAGCCCAGCACCTAAAGAACAGGATGAGAGAGGCTCCTTGGACTTCTCCCGACTCTTAATAAACCTCTACAGCCACGGGAGGCAAACAGCAGCTTGCCCACCTGCCTGTACAGGCCACATTCCATCCCAAGCCTGGGGACGCAAGCAGACGCTGACACAAAGCTCCAAGACCAAAGCTGAACCATCACTTTTCCTTTAGTTTCTGGTTTCTTCACGCAGAACCACGACCAGAGGCTTAACCCGGGCCTGGAGCCTTTCTTCAAAGGCCACACAGCCCGAGCCTTTCCTGAAGAGAGGCTGTCAAGAATGCACTCGGCATCTTAGTGACAGACGCCGTGAAGGCTAAGTAATCCTGAGAGGCAGGGGGGTGAAAGGGGCAGCTGGCTGCGGCCACAGAGACGCCTGGCTGGTCCCCGCTGCGGGAGGCCCACGGGGCAGACGCAGGCAGCCTCAGAGGCAGGGGCTCCTCAGCTTGGTTTAGACTCAGCAGGCCATGAAGATCTTCTCAAAAATACAATGTAACCAGGCAGCCCCAGGCCTTGGAGACCACAACTGCCTTGACCTTGGGGGCAGGTGCTCCTAGCAGAGCACAGAGCGGTGGCGTCTGAGGAGGGGACGCCAGGCCCTCGGTGGCAAGGCCAATACCTCTCATGTCCCTCTGTTGGGGCCCCACTGCCTTCAACCCTTCTCTAGGCTGCCTCTGAGAATCCATCGCAGCCTCTTCCGCCTCCCCTCATCGTGGCTGCCTCCTGCTGGGGCTGGCAATGGCCTTGGCTGAGTACCTCACCAGCCTCCGGCCCTGTGTACAGCAGGGGCTCAGTGCCTGCGACTGGCGGAGTGGATGACTCTTGAGAAGTCCAGTGTCCTGTCACTTGTGCAGAGCCAGGAGCCAAGGAAGCCTTCACTCGTGTGCAACAGCCCAGAAGAGGCAGAAACAAAAAAACATCCTTTATATAATGTCAGGAAGGTGGGCACTGAAGGAGCTGGGGACCTGCGGGAAGCCACTTAGTCTTTCTGGGCCTCAGTCACGTTTACCGGGAACAACTGTGCCAGCCCTGGGTTAGAACACTTGACATCATTACGTCATTTAATCCTCACAAAAGACCCATCAGCAGGCACAAATTCCCCATTTTACAGAAGGGAAACTGAAGCAGAAAGGTCACACCTGCTCGAGGTCACACAGGTAGGAGGATAGCAGAGGCAGGATTTGAACCTAGATCCGCCTTAACCTATTATAGAGCCAGAGCTCTTACCCACTACTCACCCTGACTAAGGGGCATCATGTATATTTATTCCTTTAACACCAGGGAGATGCTGGGGCACTCAGTCTCTTAGAGTGTTTGTTCTACTCCTCTGTAGGCTAGCATGGTAAAGAATTAGTTTGGGGCCCAGCCCCCTTCTTAGCGGCCCTCTTGGCCAGACCATGAAAGGGTGAACAGTACAAGGCTCGGGGATTCCACTCCACAGCCTGCTCGCCCCCCCATCCCAGCCCTGCACCTGCTCTGACAGATCAAGAGGACAAGGTGGGAGGGGGAAGGGTAGGAGCTGGAGACAGGAGCTTTGGCCCAAGACCTGCTTTGTTCAGTGGCTTTGAAGGTGAGGGGTAACACTCATCAGAATGCGATCTAAAACTTGTGTCAAAGAGCCTTTCAAAGTGCCCGTTTCAGCCAGCACTCTGTATTGTGTCCCTGACACCAGGTGCAGGGCACCCCTACCCCTCCATGCAGGATGGGGAGGAGCACTGGCCCCCCTCCCAGGACAGGAACCCCAGGCACAAGAGGATTTACAGGCCCTCAGGGATTTCGTTGCACACGGTGTCCCAACCAGGGAGGGCAGGATTCCAATGGGTGCCATGTAGCCCCATAGCCAGCTGTTCTCTCTCCTTCCTTCCTCCTGCTACCCTGGCTTTGTGGACGCCCTCCTCGCCAGCCCAGCTGCTGATGTGCACCTGCTCTCTCTGCTCCAAACATCTGGTGTGGGGGCCGAGTGTCAAGAGCACCAGCCCAGACCTAGTGACAAGAGCTCTGGCTTAAGAAAAAAGTGAGCAGGTGGCTAAGAACAAGGAAGCCGGGCCACACCTCCAGGTCACTAGAGCAAGCCCTCCTACCAAGGCAAGGGGTGAAGAGGAGGTGGAACACGGGAGGCATCCCCTGCTCTGAGAATCACCTGGGCTGGGGGCCTCTTTGAGCCTTGGTTTCCGCATCCATGATGTGGGACAACACCAAGACCTCACTCCTTGAATGGAGGGAGGAACAAAACTTGCTGTCTGTATGGTAATGTGCTGTGCAAGCTCTAAGGCTCAGTGCTGCGCTCGTTTGAATTATCTTAAGGGGAGATGACCACCAGTTAGCAACACTGGACCTCACAGTAGGAGGCCCACAATGGGAGATCGGGGCGGCGGGGGGGGGCTCAAGAAGAGATGTGAGAAAGGTGTCAAAAAAACTCTGATCATGAGCAGGTTTCAGAAAGTCAGAACAACCCGACTACCTACTTCCAACCCTACTAGGAAAGTTGTTCTCCAGCTTGCGAACACCCCGGCTAATATTCTGCACATATCAGGAAAGCAGGTGAGGCTCTTCCACTTGAGATGAACTGCTGCCCCCAAGAAGCACCAGATGAGGATGCTATTTGCTTCCACAGTTTAGAAGCTCATACGTGTACAGGTCTGTGGTACCCGCGCAAACAAGCGCACACACGCACACACACACATAGATGGAGACTGGCTTTGCCAGGACAATGCTATTTTTAACCTTCTTCTGAAGGTCAGGTTCAGATGTCACTGTTGCCAACAACACAGCTTCGTGTCCCAGCAAAGGAACTCCTCACATATCCGCCTGGGAACGGGCGGAAGGCAAGCTCTCGGGCAATTGGATTTTAACAAGCCCATTCACGTAGAAGGATGCTTTCTTGGTTCCCTCAGAAGTACTTCCTTCCCCACCATTTCCCATCCCCCCATAGCAAAGTATTTAGTCTGGCTATCACTATAAAATGGCCTCTCTGAGGGGCCTCCCTCCCCTTAGCTATTGGAGGAAGGAGACTATTTGGAGCATTTCCGGCCCTTCCTGGCCAGCTGCCTGGGCCCTGCAGCCAAGACACGTCTGATTGGGGCTCCCCACAGAGAGGAGTCCTCCCAGGTCCACAGCAAGGGGCATCTGGGCCTTGGCTAAGGACAGGCCCTGAACTGCCAGGTGGATGGAAGGGCTCCTTGGAGCAGCAGGTGAGTCGGCAGGGGAACAGGAGGCTGAGAGGTGCCCAGACATCCCCTACACAGAAAAGACTGGAAACAATGGTAAGGGTATACCAGTTCCTACAATGCCCAAATACTGACACTGTTCTCTTCGGGTGACAAGGTAGACAGGGTCTCACTCAGCTCAGCATCAGCTCCCAAAATTCCCAAAAAGCAGCTGTGAATCTGACCGCGCAGACTTTAGAAGTAATTTCAGCCATGCCATTTAGCTCACACCAAGCACATTCTACACTGGGGCCCTCCCTGAGGCCAGTATCCAGGCTCTTTCACTCATGCTGTGTCTCCTGAGAGTCCCCCTTCTCTGGGCAGGAGGACTCCTTGCACCTTCCCTTTTTCTAAGACAGGAGGCCTCTTTTCTCAGTCCTGGGTCCTAAGTGCTGCCTACCTGCCTCCTGCCCTTGACCTGCCCCCTCAGCAATCTCATCATGGATCTCAACATAGGGCTTCAATTTCAGGGATGTTCCCTCAAGAAAGATTTCTTTGGGAACAGGGACTTCCTGGCAACTTTTAGAACATGATCAAGATACTCTATCCAGGGCACCTGGGTGGCTCAGTGCGTTAAAGCCTCGGCCTTCAGCTCAGGCCATGATCTCTGCGGGAGGCCTCCAACCAAGAACTCCTGATGGCTCTGCCTTTGCCGTCCCTGTGGGGGCTGGGAACCATACCGCCCAGGAGAGGGAGGCTGGGAGGCCAAGAGAAACCTGCTGGCAGGATACAAACACCCTCTTGGTGGCTGTTTTGGCCCTTGCTTTGGCTCTCTGGCTGACTCCTGGAATGCTTGACTTGGCGGGAAGCCACGAAGAATCTAGTGTCTCTCTACCCTCCAGCTCTGTAAGCCCACTTCCAGGGACATATGCAGAGATGCAAAAAGAGCAGTGAAGGCCCACGACAAAGGGCCCCTCAATCACCGCTCCTCCAACCAGTGAGCAGTACAGTGGTTACACGAAGTGCCCTGCACTTGGGTTTAAATTCGGCTCTACCACATGTGAAGTGTGTGGCCCTGGGTCTCAGTCTCTTCATCTGTAAAATGGGAAGACTAACACTATCTATTCCACAGAGCTGTGAGGATTATAAGGAGCTCAGGCTATGTCCCCTGCCTCTAGTGGCAACTGCTAGACATTAAGTACGAGGTGCTGTCACAATCTAATCTCTGTCTCCATCTCAAAATGTTCCACTGGAGGAGACCACAGAGATTTCTTCTCATTCCAGACGTCACACAGAGGTAGTGACAGGGCCAAGCCTGGGAACTGGCCTTTTCTGGGATTCCACAAAAACCAATCACAGTCGGTCTCTGTCTCTGTGTGTGTCTCTCTAATACACACACATACACACACACACACTCTCTCTCTCTCTCTCCCTCTCACTGAGGTTGGCCAACCAGTTTCCTCCTCCTCTAGTGGCTGGCCTCTGCAGAAGGACTGGAAGGAGTCCGCAGGGAGCCTGTCCTACCTCCACAGAGACTCACCTGCTGTGGCCACACCCCTCAGCGTCACCTGGGATCAGCCAACCAGTCTAGGTGTGTCCGCTTGAGAAAGCACGGAGGTAGCAGTCAAGAAACCCAGCTCTTGCCCCACTTCAGCCTCTCCACCAGCTCTGTGGTCTCGCCTAAGGCACAACCTCTCTGAGGCTCAGTTTCCTCACAGGTCAATGGGACAAGGTCTACACTGCAGGGTCCCTTCAAGTTACTTTAAAGAGGATGCACACTGCAAATGAGTGGCCATGCAGATCATGGTCAGGACTTGACTCTGGAGTCTGAGTCCTGGCTGACACTAACCAGCCATGTGGCCTTGGACAAGGTACTTCAGTGCTCAGCTAAGGTTTTCTCATGGGATTTAAGCTGTACTTCCTCTGAAGGAAGTACAACGTAAATCCCATCTCACAGGTGACTGTGAGGATTAAGTGAGATACTAGATATAAAAAGCTAGAAATAGTACCTGATCCATGGTAAGTGCTCTATAAATAGTCTGTGATCATTACTGGGTGAGAATCATTACTCCGTCCGTTCACACTCAGAAAACTTAGGATTCCCCTTTAGGAGCCACAGATCTTTAACAAACAGCAAAACTGGATCTGTCCAGGGGACTCTTTCTGCTCAGGGCTAAGCAGGCAGTTGGGGCCACTGCTGTGTTTACCTGGCTCTTCTCCAGGGACACTTGTCAGAATCATAGGAAGCATTTGGAACACACACATGCCCGGCCCACCTGCTCATGCTCTGATTCGGCAGGATCCAGGTGGGGTCTGTATTTTTAGTAACTGTCACAGGAGATCTGATGTGTGTCCCTGGTTGAGGGCCAAGGCCTAAAGGTTGCTAGTGGTCCTTGACTAACCTCTCCAGGACTGGAGAGTGATAGAGCCACTGGCTCAGTATTTCTGCATGTCGTGGAGGACCTGTACCTTAGGGTCTGGTCTTCCTTTCCAGGAGCACTTGCTCTATCACTGAGTCAAAAGACCCAAGCCTGTGGTCTCTTCTTATAGGCCCCCGTTCCTGTGAAAGAGGGGCCCCATTCTGCTATGGAAACAGAAGAGTTGGGATCTACCACACGGGGAAGGCATTTCCACAAGCCTGTGCTGGGCGATTTGAGCCTTCCCGTGGATCCGTTTGGCTCTCACTGTGACTGGGGCCACACTTGTTCCTTGAGAACGGTGCAGGTGAGAAAGAGTAAATTCTACAGGATGCAAAAGCTATTCATATGTCAAGAGATTTAAAAAAAAAGTACAGAATAAAATGAGAGTAAGAGCAAAGTCTGATTTTTAGGGGGCAAAAGGGAGGATCAGGAGCACGTGGAAAGGGAAAGGAAATGCCAGAAGATTTACTCAGAGATCAGGTTCAAGGGTAACCCTTAGAACCAGCTGACCCATAAAACAGGACATGCACAGCTCCTGCCTAGAGGGAGGCTGGGTGTCCCTTGGAGTACCCATTCTGCAACAACAGACCTGTGCAGGCACACGGACCTGAAAGGGCTGGACACTTGGCTGGACAAAGAAGCCCTGTTCTATGGGCGCCTGGGTGGCTCAGTTGGTTAAGCGACTGCCTTCGGCTCAGGTCATGATCCCAGAGACCCGGATCGAGTCCCACATCGGGTTCCCTGCTCGGCGGGAGGCCTGCTTCTCCCTCTCTCACTCCCCCTGCTTGTGTTCCCTCTCTGGCTGTGTTTCTCTCTGTAAAATAAATAAAACCTTTAAAAAAAAAAAAAAAAAGAAAAGAAAAAAAGAAGCCCTGTTCTAGTTGGCCTCTGGTCCAGAGAGGCCTCTAGTTCCAAGTCAATTTCTCCACTTTGATTTCTACCGGTCCCTTCATAAGAGTTACATGTTAATGAGCTCATCTACATCTCAGTTGGGAACCATGCCTCCATTTCAGAAGAGGGAGGGGATCATGTCAGGGCCACACCCAGTCCCATGACCCCAAGACAAGTGAGTTAATTCCCTGCTTTGCAAGTAGGCTGGCCTAAGACAGGACTAAAAGCAAGTTTATGCTGCTTTTGTGCTTTCTTAATGCTGTACCCCAAAACCACAGCAGCAAAGACACAGCTTAAGAACATCTATTTCTCTTCAAAACCCCAGTTTTTTGTTTTTTTTTTTATTTCTCTCCTAAAAGAAATGTGAATCTCACTGAGTCCATTAACTCTCAAAGCAAACATAGCCAGGACTCAATCGCAGCACATAGTCGTCTCAAGTGTTCATTATATCCACTTCTGAGAGGCTGAGCAACTGCTTAGACTTCTAGATGTCAGAGACTCTTCCTTGGAGGTGCACGGGGCCCCCTGGCCTCCTCCCACCCCCAGATGCCCAGGTGCCAGGCAGAGCTGCAAATGCTCCAAGGCACACGCTGCTTGCATCAGCACAGATAAAATCCCACCCCAAGTCACACTGGCACAAAGAAGGGGTCTGTGCAGCAAGGCTGTTTTCGAGGCGCAGAGGTTGATCCTTCCAGAAGGCCCAAGCCCCTCTGACCCCCAGCCACCTGTCTTTAACAATAAGCCCCACATGACCCCGCACTGTTTGCACCATGTCCTTGGAGGGAAAGGAGGAGGAACTAACGGAGCCTGGTGGTCTAGCTGTTTAAACAAGAAAAAAAAAAAGGTCATTAACAGCTCTCAATCACCTCCTAAGTATGAGGCATTACGGAAGTATAAATATCAATATTCCTACTTTATGGGGACCTCACTCCAAACACTAACATGATTTGTCAAGTCTCACTGTGAACAGGAAAAGTAAGGATGTGCACCCAGGCCTGAAGCAACTAACTTTGCTCCGGCCAGCCCGCCACCCCTTCCCATTTCATCCAATCAAATACCAAACTTTCCAAGATGGGAATAAAAGACACTAGCCTAAATTACCCAAAAGCTGGCAGGAAGTGGGCCCAGGGGGAAGAGGCAGGGCTGTATGTATATCCATACAGACATACACATTTACATGCTGTCCCTCCTTTACCCCTTGTCCACTGCTGGGATTTAATTCTCCACAGAAAGGCAGCAATACACCCTGGCTAGAGATGGGATTTGGGACAGTAGTGGCCTTTTTTTTTTTTAATATTTTATTTACTTGACAGAGAGAAACACAGCCAAAGAGGGAACACAAGCAGAGAGACTGAGAGAGGGAGAAGTAGGCTTCCTGCTGAGCAGGGAGCCCGATGTGGGACTCGATCCTGGATCTCCGGGATCATGACCTGAGCCGAAGGCAGTCACTTAACCAACTGAGCCCCCCAGGTGCCCATAGTGACCATTTTGACAAAGTCCACGACCATAACGGATGTGCATGTCCCCACAGAGGATGACACGGCCTCTTGACTACCAGTTTCTGTAAGACCGACCTCGACAGGTGAGAAGGGAGGAGACAGAATACCAGCCCCTGGGCCAGCTCCAAGAGGCTTTTCCCAGCCCTTCCAAAGCCCTGCTCCACTGGGAGCCTCGCAGGCCAAAGGCAGCAGCAGAAGCTCCAGCTGGGGAGGGTAGAAACCCACTAACTGTTGCTCAGTTAGCAGCACTCTCCTGGGGGCTTCCAGAAGGAGGCAACCCTACCCCGTTCCAAGATGGAGGAAAAACTCCAGAGGAGACTTGGGGGGAGCCTCAGAGCCACAAAGAGGCCAAGACTGAGCTGGGGAAGGGAGAGGAGAGGAGTGAGGAGGGCAGGAGGAAGCTACTATACACATGCACCCCGGGGCCTACAAAGAGCCAACTAAGGAAGAAAGCTCCAACACTTGTTCTAAGGCAGGGCCTCCCAACAACTACAACAAAAGGTGTTGAGCTTGTCCATGAGAAAATAAAGCAGAATTTCTCCCTTATGGGGAGAAAGCAAGAGCCAGAAAAACCTCGCCATCATCCTCATTCTTATGGATGGTCAGCTACTGGCTCCTGGGTAGTTTCACAGGTGGAAAGATGACTTACTGCACCATCATCTCTCCCTGAGAGGGTCACCAGGTCACGGAAAATGAGAAAGGTCCTCACCGCCCCACAGGACCTGTGGGTCACAGTGAGCTCTGAAAGAGGCTGCCAGCACCCTCTCATCTCACACTGGGAGGTTACCGGGTTGATCCTGTTTTCTTGGCTTTGCCCCATCTAATCCCAAAGCCCACGGCACAACCTCCCAGCAGTGGGGCTACACCCCTGTATGGAGCTATAATAAATGGCCCTGCTCTCGCCAAACTGATATCAACTTTTCTTTTCTACTTTTGATGTTACACACAACCCTGTCCTCGCTGTGCCAGGAAGCCATTTCACCCATCTGTCTGGGAAGATCCAATTTTGGTCCTTTTATCATCAATGCTTTCAGTAACTTTGTTCTATTTTCCTTACTGTAATTACTTTTGAATCATCAACACACCCAGCCAGCTTTAGAGCTCCAAGAACTGAATGCTAAAAACAAAAACAAAAAAACCCCCAAAACCCAAAAAACCAACAACGCTGCAATGGCAAACAACTCCACTAAAAAGCCATCCCAGCAGGGAGCAGATTTTTTTCTTCCTAGAAATTGACTTTTTAATAAACAGTATCACACCCCTTCTCCTTTTTCCAGAGGGAGACAGGGCAGAGAGATGGGATGCTGCAGAGGTGGGGAAGGGGGTGGCAGCAAGGAACTCCTAAAGGAGGTCATTAAAACATCTACTCCCCACCCCCGCTTCAGAAAAAAAAAAAGGATGCAAGATTTGTAAATAATGAGAGACCCAGAAAGTTACCTTGCTTGTTGCTGGGTGCCCAAGCAGCCCAGGAAAATAGTATGTCTTCTCTAGAATGCAGTCAAATTACATGGAGAGAAAGAGAGAGGAGAGAGGAGAGAAAGAGAGAGAGAGACCGTGCGCTCCTGCCCGCCATGGCTGCTAGCTTGAGAATTCAGATGATTCCTCCAGGGATAAGTCTGAAGGACAAACCACACACAAAAAAGAAAACAAAAAGCATAACTCCAAGAAAATCCAACCAACATCAGCAACTGAACACTGTCAAGAAGCCAGCTGCTCTGCTTCCTGCTGTCATCTCTTCTGCTCCCTGCCACTGGCCCCAGTGGCTCAAACTTGCAACTCTGATATGTAAGCCGCCCCTTCAGCAGTCCTGCTCCCTCTCACTCCTGGTGTGATTCCCTTGCCAGGAAGGCACCCTCCAGAGCGTCTGCAAGCGCAGGACCACAGCAGGGAAGCATAGGATGGTTCTTCCCACTTGTCATTCACAGGAACCCCTCTGGAATCCTTCCACACCCAAATCTTTTCATCACTCCTGGCTACCTCCTGGAGTCCTTTCCTGGGATGAGACTGGGAACAGTCAGGAGGGAAGTTCTCAACACAGAAAGCTTCCCTTCTACTGACCTCAGCACAGCTGGGCAGCCAGCAGAGGCGAAGCTGCCCCTTGGGTCACACAGCCTTGTTAGTGATGCAGTCAGGAGCACAGGGCACAGGGAGCAGGGGCTTTTGGGGAGCTGGAATCCGATTAGGCAAAGCTCTTCCCCTCCTCAGGGCAGGCTTATTTAAGGAAGGACCCTCAATGCAGGAAGCATACACTGCTCCCTCACCCCAGGAATTAGGAGAAGGCTGACACCAGCAGCTCAGCTTGCCCTACGCAAGTTGGGGGAGCTACTAGGGACTGTGAACCCCAGGAATAAGTGACCTGGTGGCTAATGTTTCCAAATAGGGGGATGTGGGTAACACTGAGGACCTGCAGCTGGCCCCCCACCGGGGTCTAGGCCTCAGTATGTTCAACTGCTTGTCCTATTCTGCGTGGGCCGGGGAAGGGCAGGAACGCTCCGGATCTGGTGGGCAGAGCGTGCTCTCCCCAGTCGCAGGGACAGGTGGCCCCAATCGGGGGAAGTTCTCCAGAAGAAAACCTAAAACCCCAAACCCGAAGCAGACAAACAAACAAAAATACAACAAAAAAAAAACCCGACGCCAATCCTTAGCCAATCCTTACTCCCCGAGGAAATTCTGTCGGCTATTTTAGACACATTCCTCCAGGGTCGAGGAAGAATGTGGGGGAGGGGGAAAAAAGAGTTTCGGGGCTTCCAGTGACCAAACTAAGAGAGATTCCACCTCCGGGCCGCGAGACCTTTCCCTGCCCTCGACAGAGGCCTCGGCTTCACCCAGCTCCGCTCCCCAAGACTACCCCAGGGAGGATCCGCGACCCTCTAGAGTCTCCACCTGACCCTCAGGAAGGCGGGGGCCGCGAAGTGCTGCCCACGGAGAACTCGCACTTTTTCGCTGCGCGATCAGAAACACGCCGGGTCTGTTGCCATCCGGCGAATTATGTAACCAGGGACACCGCTCCCGGGCCAAACAAACGCGGCTCTGTGTGTGCAGCCGCGGCCCGGGGGAAGCGCACCGGGGCAGGGAGGGGCTCCGGCTGGGCCTCCGGGTCAGGCTCGGAGGCTCAGCGAACGCGGCAGGAAGCAGCCAGGCCGGAGGGCCGAGCAGCCGAGGTCCCGGGCCCAGCGCTGGGCCGCGGACCCGCCAGTCGGGTCCCGCAAGCTCGGCCCCTCCCCCACCGCGGCCGCCCCAGCCTCCAGACGGTGAACTTGGTCCCAAGTCGCGCAGGACCCCGTCACCATCCCCGGCCAGTGCGATCTCGGGCTTGAGGGGGGCACTGGGAAATGCTGGACTCCAGTTCCGGCTCTATTCCAGCTCGGGACCCCTCCGTCCCCCTCCCAACCCTCTCCCCGCGGCCCCTTGGGCGGCGGCGCGCAGTCGTGTGGGAAAGTGACGACCCCACCTCCCAACTCAGGAGGGGGACGGACGCGGGTGACTCGCGCTTCGAGCGCTACTCCTGTCTCGCGTACGGGGGGAGGGGGTGCAGGACGGGGTGACAGCTGCGCGATGACGCCCCTCCCCCTCGGGCTCCAGGAACCCGGGCCCCGCGCAGCCCCAACCGGGGTCTGAGTGCGGACAGAGACGCGGGGGCGGATGGAATAAGGAGTCGGGTCGGAATCGCGGGCTCTGATCCCCAGGACGTCAGGGACCCGGACTTGGCTTCCAGGCTGTGCTAGCCCCCCAACCCGCCGGGGGCGACGCAAAGTTTTGGGAAGTTACTGCCCCTACCTTGCTTGGTGAGCACCAGGGCGTCTTCCCTCCGCGCCTGGGTGATGATGGAGCCGTGTTCCATCTAACAATCCCGCGGGCCCGGGCTGGCTGGGCGGGAGGACCGGCGGGCGCGCAGGCTGGGCTGGGCTGGGGGGCCTGGGCGGGGGCCCGCTCCGGCTCCGGCTCCCGAGACTCGGACTCCCACAGCTGTTCACATCCCTGCTCTTGTTTCTTCCCTGGGCCGGGAAGGGAGGCGGCCTATACGGAGGGCAGGCGGCCCGGGCAGTGGCTCCCCCGGGTGCCCCCGGCCCCGATCCCCCGGCAGCAGCTCCGGGCTCCTCAGTTTGGGTCCAACATGGAGAATCCGGAGCGAAAACAAGAGGAGGAAATGGGACACGGGGCGGTTTCCAGGCTCCCCCCTCCCCTCCGTACTCCGGATAAACAACCCGCGGCTGCAGCGCCCACCCCCGCGCGCCTCCGGCTTTGGACGCGGACTCTCCACCGCCGGCCAGCGCCTCCCTCGCTAGAGCACCGTCCTAGGCCCCAGCGCCCTCCACTCGTGAGCGGCAGGGGCTGCGGAACATCCGGAGCTTTGCTATTTTGTTACGGAAAAAGCGAATCCCCGAGGGGGGTGGGGTGGCGGGCGGGCAGGCTGGCGGGGGAGACTTGAAACCGCTCCGGCGTTCCGATTGGCCCTCTCGGAGAAAAGGGGCGTGGCCCCTCCTTACTATGCGGTGCGAGGACCCAACAACATTCCAGTCGCTACGGCCACGCCCCTGGGCCACTCCCCCCTCGCCCGGCTGGGGCCTCCCAGTCTCCTCGGCCACACCCCCTTCCCAACTACTTAAAAGGACACTCCAAAGCTCAGGTTTCCCGGCTCGGTGTTGGTGTAACCACGTCTGTGTGTGTGTCTCTTGTCGGGTAAGGTGGAACGGTTACGCCCTTCGGGTAACCAGGACAAACTGCGAGTCCTAACCGAGGTCCGGCGGGGATGGGAGGGTTCGGGGCAGTTTTTTTACTTCCTGCTTGGCCCTCGAATCGTGGACCCACAGTTTCACGTAAAAGTACAACCACTGAATCTCGAAAGGGATGTGGGCGGGGGGCGGACTCGGGACCCCGGAATATCATAACTGGAATTGACCTTGGGACGGTCTGACCTGTAGTTCAAATGAGAAATGAGTCGCAGGGCTTTGCTCAAAGCCATTCACTCGTTCCCATTCAGGGTTTACCTCCTCCCCGCTCCCTTTCTCTGTAGTCCCAGCCTCAAATTAGAAAGACGGAAGTCTCTAAGGGAAGAGCTTTTTCTGGGTGGATTCAATGCTCCCTCCCTCTTTGCCTTTAGGCCTCAGGCACTCTCCCCTGGCTGGGGCTCCTAGACTCTCAAGGCTTTAGGTGTGGGATGCGCACACACACACACACACACACACACACACACACACACGCTGCTCGCAAGAAGTGAGAACTCCAGAAAGGCAAGTTTCAGCCCAATAACGGGCCCTTTCCAGTGAGCTACATCTGTCCATAGGTGACGTGGGTTGCCTTCGGAGGAAGGGAACTGTTCAAGGCTGGCAGGAGTGTTGTAGAGTGAGACTGCACAGGTGACCTCTGAGCTACTTCCAACCCTAATAGTCAATTTAATGGAACTCCCTTACTAAGGAAGGGTCTTCCAGGGGGTCAGGACTTCTCTGGTTCGCCGCAATTGGGAGTAGCTGATGGTCTTCCCAATGCAGTTTCCATTGCCCAGCTTACACCAGGCCTCACTGAGGGGTGGAGGACAAGTAGGTCACATCTTAAATATCCAGGTAACATCAAATACCTGTCCCCCCCCCCCCACCCTGCACTGTCCCTCCTTCATGAGGACAGGTGAGGTTGTGATGTGTATCAGGCTGTGTGCCTTAATAGTGCTCATGCCTGCCTCATTCTTCCGTTCCTACACACACATACACAAAATCTTTTTATATAACACCATATTAATGGAAATGCTGTTTTTCCAAAACGAAAGCTGTTACAGAAGATCTGAATGATGCTTATGTAACTTTAAAAACTGACTTTGGGTAGATTTTAATTCATTAACGCAAAGGGAAAGGGAGGAGTTCTTTTTTCTTTTTAAAGATTATCTGAGAGAGAGAATCAGCACAGGAGCAGGGTGAGGAGCAGAAGGAGAGGGACAAGCGATTCTGCTGAGTTTGGAGCCTAATGCACAGGATCGATCTCATGACCCTGAGATCGTGACCTGGGCCAAGAACAAGAGTCTACACTTAATGGGACACTTCAGGGATGGAGCTACCAGGTGCCCCAGGGAAACATTCTTACATATTTATCTCCCCTCATTATTAAAAGATCACTAAACCAATAGGATTCTTAAAGGTAAATCTTCAATAGTCAGGGTGTGGGGGGTCCTTTTTGGACCCTGCTCCCAGCCCCAACTATCTTGGGTTGGAATGGCAGGAGGAAGAGTGCAGGCAGGAGCTGAGAATTGAGGATTGAGAGACACCTGCTCCCCCTAGCTCTGTAATGGTGGGTAGGACACTCCATCTCTAGGTTTCTGTTTCTTCATCCATGGAGACAGTCCCTCCCCTATTTATAGTTTACAAAGTACTTTCACATACACTATCTGTCTCATTTAAACTCTCATTTCTTTGAGGCCGACAGACCAGTTTTATGGCCATTTTGTTAATGAGGAAAGAGGGTCTGGAAAGATTAATTGACTTACCTAAGGTCTCTCACAAGATTATTAAGAGGAAGAGGCAGGACTAGAATTTGTCTTTAGATTTTTAAGACTAGAACTCTTGAACCTTTACCGTAGTTCCTTTCCTATGTGTAGAACGGAGGAAATATAAGAACCTAGTCACTGTCTTTTCTTACTAAGAAGTCTAAATGTATCACCTCCTCTGGGAACTCCTCCCAGATACCCAGTCTCATATCAGGGCTTTACAGCCTCCTACACACTGTCTTTTTTTTTTTTTTTTTAAGATTTTATTTATTTGACAGAGAGAAACACAGCCAGAGAGGGAGCACAAGCAGGGGGAGTGAGAGAGGGAGAAGCAGGCTTCCCGCTGAGCAGGGAGCCCAATGTGGGGCTCGATCCTGGGTCTCCAGGATCATGACCTGAGACGAAGGCAGTCGCCTAACCAACTGAGCCACCCAGGCGCCCCCTCCTACACACTGTCTTAAAGCACTTAACATTTTGCCCTGCAACTGGCAGTTTGCTTATTGGCTTCCCAGCCAGAAGATGGATTAAGATTATTGAGACTAACGGATTATGTATTATTTATTAGTGTGTCTCTTGTACCTAGCATGTTGCCTGCCACAAGGCAGGCAGCCTATATGTTTGCTGTATGAGTCTTGACTCTATGTCTTTTTTTTTTTTTTAAGATTTTATTTATTTATTTGACAGAGAGAAACACAGCAAGAGAGGGAACACAAGCAGGGGGAGTGAGAGAGGGAGAAGCAGGCTTCCCGCTGAGCAGGGAGCCCGATGTGGGGCTCGATCCCAGGTCTCCAGGATCATGACCTGAGCTGAGGGCAGTCGCTTAACCAACTGAGCCACCCAGGCGCCCCTTGACTCTATGTCTTAACCAGTGCTCTTTTGGGCAGGAGTTCAGAGATCCACAGCAAGAATCACATTTTATATTTTAAGATAACTAAAACAAGTTTTGTGGGACCGTATTTACCCTTGCTATGTACATGCACTTTGATATTTTTTAAGTATACAAGCTTCTTTTTTTTTAAAGACTCAGTTATTCGAGGGCAAGAAAGAGAGAGGGAGGACATACCTATGTGGGTGAGGGGAGTGAAGTGGGGCAGAGGAGAGACACTTCAAGCAGACTCCCCATTGAGCATGGAGCTCATCTTCCAGGCTCCATCTCACAACCCCTGAGGTCATGACCTGAGCTGAAAAACCAAGAATCGGACTTGACCGACTGAGCCACCCAGGTGCCCCCTGATATTTTCTCTTGTATTTCATGTTTTCAAGGTGCTGGCCATGACCTCTTAAATCAATTTCTTGACGCACTACCAGATAGTGACTTACAATCGGAACAACACTGCTTTCATCTCTTGTCTGTTGGGGAGGACTTCTCTGTCTAGGGTCCAGCTGTCCCTAAGAGATGCAGTGGGGATGGCACTCAAGTACCCCTTCTGAGGTCAAAGCAAGGTTTATGTCTAAGAAAATAGAACCCCCTCCAAGACTGGAGAGAAGCCCAGGGAACAAAGAGAACCCAGGGTTGCCATGACGGATGAGGAGGGAAGGTCCCCGAGAAGCCTGGTGGGATTGTGCCTCCAGAAATTTAAAGGTAGTGCCAGCTTTACTGGGGCCTGGAACTCCCAACCACAGGCCATGGGTCTCTTCTTGCTCTGCCTTCCTTTCCCAGATTATAGGTCTCGACCCGAGAAAGCTCTCAGTTATGGGGTAGTGGAGGGGGGAGGTACGTGGACATTCCCACTTCTGCCTAAACAGCCTCTTCGATACCCTCCTGCCTCCAGACCTCGGGGCCAGTTGCTGGTGGTGTGACTTTGGGTACGCAGTTTAATTAGGTTTAAGCCGGGGCTCCCGGGCTTCACGGCCCTCCCAAGAGAAAGCTTATGTACTTACTTCATCCCTTTGTCTCCCCCTTACCTCATCTGGAGGGTTGGTGAAAGAGAGTAGGAAAACAGAAGCGCACCCCCCCCAACTCCCACCAAGCGCCAGGACATTGGGGTGGTGAGCGTGGGGCTCAGGGGAGCAGCTGTCCCTGTATGTCTCGAGTTGGCCCCAGTGTCCCTAAGCTAAGCTTTGGGAAAGGGAAACAGAGCTGGACGGGCTTCCTCTCAGGGAGACGCATGCTGCTCCTGAACCCTGCCCCTTGCACCACAGAAAATAAACACAGGGTTGGGCCAAGGGAGACCTTTCACGACCTTCTGATGTCACTGAAATGTTCCATTTTAAAAAAATGTTTATTTTTATTACAAATGGAACACATCCATTTTCTTGATTGTCCCTGCAGAGTCTCAGTTCCGTTGTGTATTATAACTGGGAAGGTGGGGTCTCAGCACCATAGGCGGTTCCAGAGCCCTATGCCTGCCTGTCACAAGGCTTGTTCAGTTCTGGCTGCTCAGGGCAAGGTCTTGAGGGGGCGTCGAGGTGGGTTGGGTCTGGTAGAGGGAGGAAGAGTAAGTTACAGTGAGAGAACAATTGGTGGGGGTGCTAGATACTGGGGCCTGGGGAGGAGCTGATGGAAGTGGGGATAGCTTCTCCATAGAGTAGCCTGGGACACCTCACTTGGGGCCTCAGATTTGGGAAGACACATTCTGCAAGGTGCAGGCATGCTGATCACCCCAACCCTACCATTTAGTTACTTAACCTTTTGACTACCTTCCTCGTATTAAAATGGGGAAGACACTAGTACCTACAGTATAGGTTATTGTGAGAAGTCAATGAGATAATATGTGTAGTTAGTGCCTGAAACACTGGAGTGTTTAGTAAATATTCCTCTCACCATCATCAGCCTTTCCT
>PITA01026621.1:0-22320 GCA_004023965.1 Spilogale gracilis
CCTAAAGAGAAAGTCAAGTATTGCATGGTTTCACTTACTTGTGGTGCATGAGGGGTAACCTGGAGGACAGTGGGTGAAGGAAAGTAAAGGGGAACTAGGGTAATCCAGGGAAAGAAATAAAACAACAGAGACTTTGCACACAGAAACAAACTGAGGGACTTGGAGGGAGGGGGATGAAGGGATGGGAGATCCTGGTGGTGGGTACTGGGGACACCTAAGGCGTGGAGCACTGGGTGTGGGGAATGGGAATGAATCTTGGAACACTGGAAAAAAAAATTTAAGTAACAATAAAAAAAAAAAAGAGAGGCCTACAAAATCTCTTTTACCTTTTAAGGCACTAATCCCATTCATTGTGCTCCACTCTTAACAACCTAATCCCCACCCAAAGCCCACCCTCCAAATACCATCACACTGAGGATTAGGTTTCAATGTATGAATTTGGGAAGCTGTAAACATTCACTCTAAAGCTCCACTATGATGAAAATAACAGTTTAATATTTGGGTAGCATTTTATGGCTTGAAAAGCATTTTTCAAAGTGCCATGTGCTCAGTGATATCTATTCACCCATTATGATCAATACATCAATATTTGTCTAACACCTATGACACACCAGACATTATCTTGAAACTTAAAGAGAAAAAGATTGATGAGTTTGGCTAATTTTTCAAGAACTTTAGTTAAAAGATAATAATAGTTGGATGGAAAAATGAATATGAGAAGTACTGACAATTGTAAGAAACTCATCCCAGAAATCATAATTGCTCTTGTGCATGTAGCCACTTACTCTCTTTTCTTTGGCTCACATGTATTATAATTACCATCATCATTATTTAAAACCCTTTATTCACTCGTTCAACAAAAATTTACTATAAGGCACTGTTCTAGGTGGTAGACAGGGAAGAAAATTCTGTGTTCATGGAAATTTATAATCCATTGGGCAGAAGAGAAAGAAAACAAAGTAAATGAGCAAATAATATAGCTTTTTAAAAGCAACATTTCTTTAATATTTTAAAAACATTATATCCTTCTAAAAATGCAGGTCATTCCCCTGCTCCTATGCTTTCTTAGAGGAAATTTGCCCAGTCTTGTCTCCGAAAAAAATCTAATCACATAGGATCTGCTGCTGGTCTCATGATTCTGCCTCTTGGGCAAAGTTGATGGGCCAGGATGGGACAGGAATCATGTTACAGATGGGAACTCCAGTGAGACACAACATGAACCTTACTTTAACCATATGCAAGGAGAAATAGAGAACACCTCTCTGCAGAGCGACAGAAGAATAAAGTGGGGACTTAAAAAAATGTGCTCAGAGAGTATAAATGTTTTCCCTGATGAGGCTCAGCTATACTTCCTTCCCCTGAATTCCATAAGGTACCCTTATTCCCTTTCCATAGCACCTAACATCCATTTTTCTATTCTCTGCTCCTAAGAATTTGACTTTTTTTCTTTTTATCCCACATATAAGTGATACCATGCAGTATTTGTCTTTATCTGGCTTATTTCACTTAGCACAATGTCATTAATTTCATCCACGTTGTCACACATGACAAGATTTCCTTCTTTCTCATGGTTGAAAAATATTTCATCACATACACACACACACACAAGTTTATTCATTTATCTGTTGTTGGACACAGGTTGTTTCTGTATGTTTGCTATTGTGAATAATGCTGCAAAGAATATGAGGGTGGAAATATCTCTTCAAGATTCTGTTTTTGTTTCCATTGGATATATAATCAGTAGGGGAATTAGTGGGTCATACAGTAGTTCTATTTTTAATTTTTTAAAAAGATTTTTATTTATTTATTTGACAGAGAGAAACACAGCCAGAGAGAGAACATAAGCAGGGGGAGTGAGAGAAGGAGAAGCAGGCTTCCCACTGAGCAGGGAGCCAGATGTGGGGCTCCATCTTGGAATTCCAGGATCATGACCTGAGCCAAAGGCAGACACTTAATGACTGAGCCACCCAAGTGCCCCTATTTTTAATTTTTTGAGGAACCTCCATACTGTTTTTCAGAGTGGCTGCACCAGTTTGCATTCCCGAACCAACAGTGCAGGAGGCTTCCCTTTTCTTCACACCTTTGTCAACAGTTGTCATCTCTTGTTTTTTGATATAGCCATTCCGACAGGTGTGAGGTAATAGCTCGTTGTGGTTTGGATTTGCATTTCCCTAATGTTGAGTGATGTTGAGCGCCTTTTCATGTGCCTGTTGGCCATTTGTACAACCCTCATTTTTATGCAGGTAAAGTATCATTAATAAAAGAAAATCTAAGTCTCTGGGTTCATTAGTGATTAGCCAAGTTAATGCAACAAATAAATGGTAAAGGAGGAATTAGAGGTCTTCTGCTGTCTAATGGAACTTGTTTCACTTTGTTTTTTATTAGTTTTCAGCACTCCCATGACCACCCCAAACCATTCTGCTAAGCTTATTTTACTTTAATAGACTTGCTAATGTTTTGAATGTAATCAGAAAAAAAAGCCTTTTTATAAACTAGATCTAAAAAAAGAGCAAGGATCTAATAAGCATTCCTGGCAGTTTAATTTTCATATTTAGTTAAAGATTTTTTTTTGTTTTATTAAAGTAATCTATATTATTTAAAAAAAAAAACAGAATTCAAAGTTTTAAGGCAGCAAAACAATGCCACTACTGTACCCTTTCCTGCTTTCTTGTCTTCTCTCTTTCAGTTAGAGTTGGTCTGTGTTTCTTTTCTTCTCTTTTTTTGTTTTTTATCTTTGTATTTCTTACTACTAGTACCCATAAAACTCCATTGATCCCAGTCCCAGGTGTCTTTGTTACAGCTTTCATGTAAACTCCATCATACACTTGTAATTATGCTGTAAACTATGCATTCATAAGAAGGATAACATTGCCCTCAAGAGGATGAAAATTGATTGTTGGTGGGGGCAGTGAAAAAATTCTTAAGATATTACGATAGTCTGTAGACCTGTAAAGCTTAACCCTATCCAACAGAAACTTATTCCTTAGAATTTAACTTCTTTTATTGGTTTTTTGGGGGGAATTGTGCATGTGTCACTGACACCGAGTTTATGGAAGAGTTGTATACAAGATTGTGCTAAAATCTATGGCGAGTAGGTGACTTCTTTTCTTTGTTTGCTCTGTCTTAAGGTATATTGCAAGAGAAGGCATAATCATGAGATGTTTATGTGTGATCCTCAGTGTTTTTATGTGTGACTTAGGCCTTGAGAATGAAATCAAAATAGTTTATTCTTTTTATTCAATTCTATAAGTTATTCAGTCTATTACATTAAGTGCTGAAAAGAAAAATATGTTGACAATATCTGAATGAATATCTAGCAGTTATTTAAAAGTTATTTGCTCATAGCAAGCAAAAGCTAAAAGTTGAGTTCACTAAGAATAATTTTAAGCAACTTAATTTTTAAATTACAGCTGACTCTTGAGTAACATAGGTTCGAGCTACATGAGTGCACATATATGCAAATTTTTCAGTAAGTACCGTACAGTACTATAAGTGTATTTTCTCTTCCTTATAATTTTCTTAATAACATTCCCTCTTCTCTAGTTTACTTTATTGTAAGAATACAGTATATAATACATATATAAAATATCTGTTAATTGAATGTTTATGTTATTGGTAAGGTTTCTGGTTAGCAATAGGCTACTAGTAGTTAATTTTAGGGGAATCAAAAGTTCTCTGGATTTTTTACTATGCAGGGGGTCAACACTCTTTACCCTTGCATTGTTCAAGGGTCAATTGTAAATTACCTTAAGAAAATAATAATTTCAAAACCTCTTGTTACTGTGTATTATGTATGCTGATAATTTGCATATTAATTTCATGTTATAATTTATAGAACTAAATAAGTTACATTAAAATTTACCACACATAATCACAGTTATGAAGTTGTTAAATGACACTAGCCTTTTAATATTTTAATTTTTAAAAGTGTAGTCATTCTGAAACCTGCGTTGAGCAAAAAGAATAAACTGTATTTTTTCTTTTTATGTATTAAGTACAGATATGCATATGACATATAAGCAGGTATACAATATATCATAGGTAAAAACATTCCTTGCAGGGGATCAGTAATTAGAAAAAAAAAGTCAAAAAAGTTTCTTATGAAGTCATAATGAAAAAAAGGTTGTGAAGCTGATTTAAACTATCATATATATTTCAAAGAAATGAAAAGGAAAAAATAATTGCTTCATTATGTACATCCACAATTTTATCATTTCTGATCTTCGATCTGTGTGTAAGATTTGATTTTCCAGGCCTAGTGTCTCCTGCTGGAGAAGATGGGGAAGTGATTGCAGCTCTTGAATGAGGTAACCTGACTCCTCCAAGGCCTTTGCCTCCCAGGGGCCTGAAGGTTACAAAGTGACTCTTTGGTATTCATGCTTCGTGCCTTTTAGCATACGTGTCTTTTAGCATATAGCTTGCTCTGTTCTAAATCAGATACTATTTTTCCATCTGCTTTCTGTTTCCAAAAGTAATTGAAATACTGTGTCTACTGACATCTCTGTTCTTCTTTTCCTTTTGGATTTACAACATTTTATTTCTTTCCTTATAATGGAGATCGATGAAATAAGTTTATATGGCCAATTCCTATGTTCAGTAGAAATTCAGGTAGCTTCCTAGATGGGAATAAACATGTTTTAACCATATTCATTTAACCAGACACTTTCCCTATCCTTCTTCCCCATCTTAAAAAAAATTAACTTGAGAAAATCCTTTTGAATTTCTTCTGTAAATTAAGCTTTGTAATCTGTTTTGATAACAGGTATAAAGAATACAATTCACAAGGCTGTAAGGGAAAAATTTGTGTTCTGCTTCAAGCTGAACTTGCCTGGGGTACTATTATGACAAATGAATGCTGTGGTTTTATGGTTTCTCCTAAAGTTGACATTTAGGGATTAACAGGTATTGTTACCCCACTGGGCACTAGGGAGAGATATATGCCACAAGAGGCAGGAAAACAAAGAGGGTAGCAGAGAATTAGTTACAAAACTGTGGTGATTTCATTATTCTACAAGGACTAGACCGTTGAATGAAACCGTGCTTGAATAAAAGTGCTTTATTCTGGTCTTCTTTCCAGTGATACTAGGGGGAAATCAGTTGGGGACAATGATTACAAAATAGGCTGGATGAATGAGCAATCCCCAGTGCGAGCTCATCACGCAAAACCCTCAAGATGGTGTGGACATAGCCCAATCCTTCAGGAAAAGAGACTTCAAAAACCTTTTATTGACACCATGGAATATGCCCAGTTGACCTTTTGAGTGATTAGATTGGTTCTATCTTTTCTAATAGGAAAGAGGAAGCAGTCTCTGAATAAAAACAGCGTTGTCTTAAGCTTAGAATATGAAAGAGTACAAGAATAAATCCCATTATGGGAATTTCAGTTTGTCCAGTTTACTCTTTTTTAAAACCAATTTATTGAAGCATGATTGGCAAACAAAACATTATATTTACTGTTTACAACTCGATGAGTTTGGAAGTATATCCAAGTGAAGCCATCACCAAAATCTATGCCATAAACATACCATCACCTCCACGAGTTTCTTGCCACACTCATTATTATTTTGTATGTGTGATAATAACGCTTAACAGAAGTTCTACCCTCTTAGCAAAATTTTAAGTATACAATACAGTATTGTTTGCTATGCATTATGCTATAGAATCTGTAGGATAGACCTCTAGGATTTATACATCTTGTATAACTGAGCCCTTGTACCCTTTGACTAATAGTTGCCCATTACCTGCTTCCCTCAGTTCCTACAACTACCATTCTACTCCCTGCTTCTATGAGTTTGTTTCCAGTCTACCATTGATCCAATAGTTACCAAATTTAGAAGCAACTGTTCAGTGCTTTCATTAGTATGCTTATGTTATTCATATTGCAATATTATTGTTTTTTTTAAGATTTTATTTATTTATTTGACACAGAGAGATCACAAGTAGGCAGAGAGGCAGGCAGAGAGAGAGGAGGAAGCAGGCTCCCTGCCTAGCAGAGAGCCCGATGTGGGCCTTGATCCCAGGATCCTGAGATCATGACCTGAGCCGAAGGCAGAGGCTTTAGCCCACCGAGCCACCCAGGCGCCCGCAATATTATTGTTTTAATATTATTCTTTATTGCTTTTTTTTTCTCTCCAGTACAGAATCCAGACCAGGATCACATGTTTCATTTAGTCATCGTTGTCTCTCTTGATACAAGAACAGATTTCTGAATTTTCATTGTCATTAGTGGCATTGCCAATTTTGAAGAATAAAGGCCAGCTACTTTTAGAATACTCATCACTTTGGGTTTTTCTGGCAGCATCACATCTGGAGATATCAATTGGTTTTTGAATCTCAAATTATCCTTGCATTTTGAGAATAAATGCATTTGGGGAATACCTGCATTGGATGTACTAGTATATATTTAGCATTTTTTCTTTATGTTCATGAGAAATATAAGCCTTAATTTTTCTTTCTTGAAATATATTTGCAAACTTTTAATGTTAAACTTAGGTTGGCCGTATTAAACGAGATGTTTGCTCTTTTTCTGTATTGTGGAAGAGTTTGTTTAAGATTGATGTTATTTTTAAATACTTACCAATAAGTCCAATATGGATCTGAGTTTTTGAAGAGTAAAGGATTTAATAAAATATACAATTTAATAGAAATAGGACTTTAGGGGTGCCTGGGTGGCTCAGTTAGTTAAGCGACTGCCTTCGGCTCAGGTCATGATCCTGGAGACCCGGGATCGAGTCCCACATTGGGCTCCCTGCTCGGCAGGAAGCCTGCTTCTCCCTCTTTCACTCCCCCTGCTTGTGTTCCCTCTCTAGCTGTGTTTCTCTCTGTCAAATAAATAAAATCTTTGGAAAAAAAAATAGGACTTTATAGGTTATCTATTTAATAGTATCAGTTTTGCTGAGTTTTTTGCCCTAGTAATTTGTCCATTTCTCTCTTTTGTCTTTTTTTGGCATAAACTTGCTCAAAATATTCTTCTAAGTTGTTTTTAGATTCTGTAGCCTTGTTAGTGATATCTTTCTAAATTTATCCTGATATTAAAATTTTCATAACTAATAATTATTCTCTGTGTCTTAAGATTTCTCAATTTTAGTAGTTTTTTCAAAGCTCCAATTTTTGGTCTGTTGCTTTTCTCTTTAGCATGTTTCTCTTCTGTTTGATTAACTTCTTCTCTTAACTTTATAATTTTCTTTTCATTTAGTTTAGGTTAATTTTTTTTAAGATTTTATTTATTTATTTATTTATTTGACAGAGAGAGACCACAAATAGGCAGAGAGGCAGGCAGAGAGAGAGCAGGAAGCAGGCTCCCTGCTAAGCAGAGAACTTGATGGGGCCTCAATCCCAGGACCCTGATCATGACCTGAGCCGAAGGCAGAGGCTTTAATACACTGAGCCACCCAGGCGCCCCAGTTTCGTTAATGTTTTTAAATGTTTAATAAACTTATATCACTTGTCTGCAGCCTTTTCCCCCTTAACATATACATTTTAAAGTGTTTAAATTTCCTTTTGAACACTGGTTTCACTTTATTTTATAAGATTTAATATGTTACATTTTTTATTTAAATTAAAATACTTTCTAATTTCTATTTTTATTATGCCTTTGATACATAGATAATCTAGAAGTGTATTACTTAGTTTTCAAATATTTTATTATTATTTTTCCTATTAAAAATTTATTTTTGGGAGCCTGGGTGGCTCAGTTGATTAAGCGACTGCCTTCGGCTCAGGTCATGATCCCGGAGACCTGGGATCAAGTCCCACATCGGGCTCCCTGCTTGGCAGGAAGCCTGCATTTCCCTCTCTCACTCCCCTTGCTTGTGTTCCCTCTCTGGCTATGTTTCTCTCTGTGAAATAAATAAAATATTTTTTTAAAAAAATATTTTTTCTTTATGCTAAGAAACAAAGAAGTGACCTTGTCCCTCCCAGAAGGTCTCCTCTTGAAGGAAAAGAAAGGAAAGGTGTGTGTGTGTGTGAGAGGGCTTTTCATGTGAGGTCCAATGTGAGAGTTCTTTCTATTTTCCCTATAGTCACTCCTCTTTTTAGCATCCCCCTTGAAAAAATACAGGCTTGAACACAGCTTGCCACTCACTGGGCGGTTAGGGAGGCACAGCTGGAGCCAAAAAAGTAATGCCCACGTTCAACAGGAGATGGATTCAGTGAATGTCTGGGGGCGACTGGTGAGGGAGGGAAGGAGGGTAGGTTGGCTGAGGAAGCAGCTGACTGCAGGTAGGGCAGAAAGGCTGGCATCCTCCCTCTCCCAGCACCGCCCACCCTTTCTTTGTAGCCCCCTTGTAGCATAACCGATCCTCGTAGTCCTTGTCCTTTATCTTCTTCAGCCAAAGCCAGCCAAAGTCCTCAAACACGATATCCTCATCTGTGGCATAGTTGGTGTCTGCAGGTGCCTATGTTTCAGGAGCAGCTACCTGGGACCTGGGGAAGAGTGATGTGGTTGTGGGGCTTGGGGTACATGAGAACAAAAGGCATCCTCACCACGAGACACCACCAACTTCACTTTGACCCTGTATGATATCAGGTCCTGGCACCCCTTGGTTGACCCCCTCCTTCACAATGGTGCTGGAAGCCAGGTTTGTGTCCTCATGCTTGACCTTCCCTTCCGGGGCAAGGCCATGCTTCTTCTGGTTGTCATTGAGCAGTGGGGGGACTGTATACACTATTGTTGCCTGGTCAGTTGTCTACAAAAAGACCATTGGGACCATATGTGATGTGACAGATCAATGTTCACCTCAGATCTCCAAGGAAGATGTAATGCTTTCTATTGACCACAGAGACAGAGAAGCTTCACACATGGAATGTTTATATCGTGGCAGAGGGATGAGTGTCATAGAGCAATTAGGTAAGAAAACAACATTGAACAAGATGCAGCTATTTCTATTACAGAAAAGTAGGCAATTAGCTTTTTGTAGAGCACTTTAGAGGGAGGCAAACATCTGTAAAAATGTAATAAACACTCAGTTGCTTCTAAGTAAGTGCATGAGCAAGAAGAAATAATTGCAGTTATCAATAAGGTATGAGAAGGGAAAAAAACTCTCCTCTCTTAGAAGATTTGAAAGAAAATCAGTGTGAGAAAAATCCAGATGAGAGCAGATCATTTTTTCTAGCTATGCCAGGTTATCAGCAGGTGATATGAGAACCTTATCAATGTATACTTTTCCAGTTTACATAATTCTCTTATTAAATGTATTTATTTTTCTCTTGGTTATCATACACATATGGCAGCATTATCACTACTGAATATTGCTTTAATCGTTACCACAAATATTTCTGTTTACTTGATAAATTCTCGAGATTAAATGAAAACCCTCAAGTATTGCTATATGTGATAATTGGTTGAATAGGCTCTGCCTAACCATTAGAGTCAAAATTCTGGTAGCCAGAGTTTGCAAAACTAGGTGAACAGTATCACCTACATAATATTCTCTCTCAAGAATGATCCTTCCTGGGTAAACTTCATATTATTTGTTTTGAAGAATAAAGGTTTAAAAAAAGACTACATAATTGCAAGATATCAATATGGAAACACTCCAGAGTAATAGATGCCTTGTCTCCATAATAGAAATTTCACTTTCCCTAGATTTTCAGCGTGGGGGAGATTCTAATGTATTCCCAAGAGTAAAACTTTGTAATTCTAAGTTTCTTTTATTTGGAAAATGTTGCATTACTCTGGAACTAGAATCAGTACATCAGAAAATTTGGCAATAAATATATTTCCCAAATGCTTGTTCTTTTAAACTCTGACAAAATGACCATTTAATCAACAGAGTGAGAAAATAGAGATTTAGTCTAGAGCTTAATTGGTCTAGGACTGAGTATAGAAACTAGAAGAAGCTGAAACGTTCATTAGTCTGTGGTTTTATAAATGAGTTTATAAATGATATAATTTTATAAATGATTATTAGTGACTAATGAAGCAATCTCCTACCTCCTCCATATCATTTGTGAAAAATAACCACAGAAAATCCTCTGCTTTGACACTGCTGTACTAAGGTGATTCCATTTGTTAAAGATGCCAAGTGAATACAATAACTCTTCTTCATTAATTACTAGTTAAATCAGCTTTATTACCACAAGAAAACTTGGAAAGTTATGAGAACTCAAGAATGCCAAGGTAGTAAAATATAGAAGCACATTTGCAATTGTGAATTATTCAGAACTCAAGATAGACAATTTATTATGACTTGTTGCTATAATAAATCCTCACTAATGGAACTGTATTAATTTGGAGTTTGTGATGATTTGGAATTTTGGGTGAGAGCTGTCCTTTTATGCATTACAAAGACAGGGTTTGGAAAGCAAGTTAGTAGTCAAGCAATAAGGATAATACATATTTTTAAAATTTAGGCTCTCTGAGGCCCTTCTTTATTAGTAAATAATAAATGGCATAATTACATTTTTGACCCAGTAAAGGAAGAAGATGCAAAAGCAGGTCTTGTCACACATGAAGCAGTGGTAATAAAATGCTTAGACCACTGAAAAGAAGAGGAGAAGAAGAGATGAAAAGTTTAAGGAAATAATGGGCAAGAGATAGTCATGAGTAGTGATGTGCTGGTGAATATTTAACCATTGTATTGTCAGTTTCTGCTGTGTAAATACTTACATTATGGATAATTTCAGGCTATGAATCTGCTACTATCGAGGGCAGAGATAGAAAAAATATATATAAGTAACTTCAAGGTCATAAATTTTCATAAAGTCTATTTTATTAGTAAAATGTTAATAACATTAGTAAAAATGTATTAAGATCATTAGGATGTGATGATTTGGAGCACTTATTGCCTTTCTTTTTCTTTCTTTTTTTTTTTTTTAAAGATTTTATTTATTTGACAGAGAAACACAGCCAGGGAACACAAGCAGAGGGAGTGAGAGAAGCAGGTTTCCCGCCGAGCAGGGAGCCCGATGTGGGACTCGATCCCGGGTCTCCGGGATCATGATCTGAGCCAAAGGTAGTTGCCCAACCAACTGAGCCACCCAGGCACCCCTATTGCCTTTGTTTTTAATTAACTTAAATGCAAGTTCATATAATTTAATTTAAAATAAAGTCTGAGTTTAACAACCAGCTGACAACCTTTCCAAACTTTCATGAGCTGAGATGAATAAGCTGGCTCTAGCACCCCACTAAATCTTGGTACCACTCTCTCTCTCAGAATTGAGACCTAGAGGACAGCACAAAATATCCAGATATATGTGGAGAATCCAAAAATACTGGACCTTGAACTCTGATACCCAGGACATGGACTGAAAAGATTACAAAGCTTGCAGAGAAGCCCTGGATTCAGGGTGGTGTCACAACCATTATGGTGGTAAATGAGCGAGCAGCAATTCTGGAGGAGGTAAATGAACTAGGGATAATTTTACCAGTTATTGGAAGCCTATTTGTGGTCTCCACAGGTCTTGGGGGCCTCGAGAGAGTAACAAGAAGAAGAAAACTGAGGGAACAGAAAAGACCTTGAGTAGGTGCTACAACCAGGAACACACATTTCATAGTGGGTGTCTGCATAAAGCCTTAAAAGACCAAATGGAAAGATGAGTTCAAAATGAATGCCATTGGTAGAGGCTGAGCAAGTCAGTACAACAAAGCCCATGGGGTGCCAGCCCGCATGGTGTGACACACAGCCCACCACTTCAGTGAGTAGGAAACACAGACAGTAGAATAGAAATCCTCTGGCAGAGCAAAAGACAATATTGATAGGGAATTTAAAGTTTGAGCTGACTGAATGTTTACCTTGAACAATAATACTAATTTGATAATTTAAGATATTTTTCCTCAATCATTGAGTTAGGGTTAGAAAGGCAAGAAGAACTCACAGCAAACAAAGTTACACTGAGGTACAACTGAGTTCTAGCAGGTAAATACCAAAACTTCTATAGTCAACATACACCTATGAGAATGTTTCTTACTTAAATTTTTCAGAAACCTCTCTATAATCTTAAAAAAAAAATCTTTCTAGAGTCTTTAATGTAAAACAGTAATTTGTAAATTGTGTTTCATTCCCAAATACATTTTTAGCTAAGACTTTTTTCCTTTTTCCTTTTTTTAAAAATTTTGTTCAGTAGCCACCATATAGCACATCATTAGTTTTTGATGTAGTGTTCAATGGTTCATTAGTTGTGTTTAACACCCAGTGCTCATCACAGCACGTGCCCTCCCTAACACCTAGGTAGCTAAGATTTCATATTGTTTCTTTCTCATGTTGGCAAAAGCCTTCAGAAATCCCACGTTTATGCTTCCAGTAACCTCCAGAGCAGTATGTCTAACTCTGAGCTTCCAGTTCTCCTGACTTACAACCTTGATGTTACCATGTATTTCTTCCTTTCGGCAGACCCGTGTGCCCAGTCAATCAACAGACCCTTTCAATTCTGCCTCAGTAGGCTTTCTTTTATCTCTCTATTCCTTCTGATTCTAGAATCCAGGCCCCTTTCCCCTTGTGTTTAAGTAACTATGGTTGTCTCCTAGCTGATCTCCCTACTTTCAGCCTCCGCTCTTCTTTTATCCTTCTAAATGTAATGTTGATTTTATTTCCTAGTAACCTCTGTTTATCATATCCACACTCTGCTGTTCATCCACAATGCCTCTCTTATGTTGAGTCTAAATACTCAGCTTGGCAGTCACTCTCTTCCATCAGCCAGATGGTTTCTAACAGAGCATTGTAATTCTTTCCTACCACAAGCTGTTTTCATGGCAAGCAACGTGTCTTGCTGTTCTACTCTCCAGCTCCCTACTTGTCCGCTCATTTCTCTATCCTTCCCTGTCCTTGTCTTACAATCACTTCAACCCACTCAGGAAAAGCCTATATTCTCTCAGCCAAAGCCTATTTCCTCCCCTAAACTTTCTTTACCTCTCCAGCCCACAGCACAAGTCCCAGCTCAGGTTATCTATAATGTTACAGTCGGCATCATATAAAATATTGAGCAGACGTTTTCTTGGTTTGTTCCTGATGTTTCATATATCAAACTAGATTGTGGAGTACTTAAGAACAAAATTTAGATCTTCTCCTTTTATTTTCTTTATTATGCTTAACATAGTCTTAGGCATATGTGTTAATATTTTAAAAAATTTATTGGAAGAGCTATTTATTTATTTATTTATACCCATTAAGCAAATCGTATTGCCTTGGTTTATTGCAATGTACATTTGGGGAATAAAATTTTAAGGATACTTCATGAATTGAAACTGGCCTTTTCCCATCCAGTCTAAACCAAGATGTTTACATGCAAATGGCAATTTTCAAAAATAGAAATCTACACGCAGGTGTTGTGGATTAGTAGAAAGTAGTTTATTTTTGTGATTCTATTTCAGTCAATGTGTTTGATTTTATCACAGGAAAATAAAATGACTGACCCATTACCAACCTATCAGTCATCCTTTTTGTTATTTTTCAGTGCAGAATTGGGTATCAACTGGTTTATTCACTCATTTATTCAGCAGATGTAAATCAGACACTTGTTCAAGCATGAGTCCAGGACCAAGGTTTGTGGCAAGGTACATATGAGCCTTTCTTTCAAAAGCTTAGAGTCTTTCAAGAAGATAAACAATAATGAGGAAACAAGTTAAAATACTTTGGAGATGGTGAAGCAGTTGGAAGAGCAAATTTTGGAGTTGGGCTACCTGAGTTGACACTCGATTGGCGTACAGACTTCTAACTGCATGATACTGGCAGTTTCTTAACCTTATCAAGCCTCACTATCTTCCCTTGTAAACTTGGAATAAAATTAGTTATGAGAATCAAATTTTAAAAAATTAATGTAAACTGCTAGAAGTCAGAGGACCATCTAAAGTACTGGCAGTAAATATATAGAGATAGATTTGGAATTTTATTATAATCACAATCATTAACAGCATAATGAAGGTAAGGTACAGGACAGCAGGTGCTGGGGCAGAGAATCTGGAATCAGGGAGGTTTCCCTGGGAAAGTGAGAAAAGGAATGGCCTAAAAACTAATCTGTGGGATTAGAGGCTGAGTTAATCCCCAGAGGAAAATAGAATTTTAGTAGAAAGGCAAGAGTTATAGCCTAGAAGAAGAAGAGGGTAGGAGGTCAGGAGTACAGGAGAGGAAGGACACCAACTCCTATTTCCTGACCTTTCTGGTAAACTTGGTAAGTAGCAGCTACCTCTGGGGAAAGGTCAGGAGATTGTCTGGTTTCATTAAGGACGGCAGACCGAGAAGTGTTAAGGCTGTAAGTGGGTTTGTTCAAAATAGATCATATTTTACCTACAACAGAAGAAGGATTAATCTTTGAGTCCAGTGTATCTGAGTGATGGAGCAGGAAGTTGCTCAGGCTTCAGGCAAACAATTAACTAGATAAAGTGCCACTTAAAAAAATAAATGGGAGGTGCCTCCTTAGCACAGTAAGTAGTGCATTAGTCTCATAAAAAAATAAATGCATTGGATGGTTTTCATGTTGACATATCTAATGATTTATGGGAGCGTTGTTTTTCTCTTGGTTTGTGGCATTACCGATGTCACAAATACCTGTTCACTTAGGTTAAAGAAATTTTGTTCTGGGGCTTTTAAAGCGTGTAGAGGGTTTCATAATAATGCATTAGGCTTTTAAAATAGAAGGTCTTGAACTGAGTTGGTATATATGTATTTTAAGTTCTTGATTTATAAAGCTCCTTGGGGAACAATGTGACTCGTACTGAATTAGACATGACTGTTATTATTTAGTGCATCTCCTGTCTAGAGCGTGGGTTACAGTGGCTATGGGGGACCTGCCCTATCCCCATAGCTCACCTCTACACACCAAAGCCTGCTTAATGAAATCTCTGCTGCTTCTTACCTGAGGTCCTTTAATGACCCTGGGAAGAATCGAGCAATGCAGGAGTCAAGCCAGAAATGCCAGAGAGTTAATGCTGCTCTGGTAGGCTTCAGCTTCAGACAGTTGGGGATCTGGTGAAAAGATGGTCACACTTGGTCTCCCCTGAATGGGAATAAGTCTGAGATGTGCTCAACATTGTCTCCTAGAAATCTGGAGTGGAATTAAGTGTACCAGATCGTGCCTGCTCCTGTCTGAATCAGGAAGATCCCTCCGATTCTCTTTGTTAATCAATAAATTCTCTTTCCTTGTTGGATGGCTCCTATCAACCTATATGCATGCTCTCATTTCTCCCTCCTTAAGACCTTCTTAAAAGCAAAACAAAGCCAAAAAAATTACCTGTATTTCAAACTCCAGTTACTCTCCCATTTCTCTGCTTATGTTTTCAGCAAAACTCAGTCTCCTATTTTTCTTTTTTCATCATTCAATCTTTTCTTTTTCTGTGACAGATATAATGATTTTTTTAAAAAAAGCACAAAAACTGTCAGCTTAAAAACTTTTTAATCAGATTTAAGGCTTCATGTAAGAAAAATATTTCACCATAGATGTTAACATCATTTTCTATAAAGCACTGTGTTTCTACTAAATCATAAAATTTCGATATGCTACAATAAATCTTATGATGTACTATATGCTGGCTAACTGAACATAATAAAAAATTGATAAAAATATAAAAGAACAGAAATTAAAAAAACAAATTAAGAAAATAAAATTCCATATGACTTTTAAAAAATGAAGAACATCAGGGATCATTCTCAGAAGCAAAAAATTAAATTGCTTTAATTTTCATGATCATTTTAGAACATATTTATAGTATCATCCAAATCCTGATTTAAAGTTCTTATTAATGTATTATCAAAATAAATGAAAAAAGATGTAAAGCAAGATAAAATAAATTTGAAAACCATTATTTTTACATTGCCTTGCAGAGCCTAAAGTCCCAAAGGAGACCAGTAAAGTCAAATTTTATAAATTTCTTTATTCTCCATGGAATAAAAAAGGGTGTTGACCCTTATTCAAAATTTTTAGGTTCAAGTTTCAGCATTGTAGCAGTTTCATGATTTTATTTAATGTTTTCATTAGCTAAAATATGAGGTAATCACACTGAAATGAGAAGAGGAAGAATATATACTGTTATAGAAAGAGTTTATGACTAGAAGGCCCCTTTCCAGATGTTAGACCTTGGGACCCAGTTATGTAAGTGCTCTGATGCTGTAGTTTGGGAATATAGTACTGAATCTAGATGGTTGTTGCAAGGATTAAAGATAAGGTCAAAGAGTTTTCTAACATAGACCTGACATGTAATACAGCTAACTATAATGCAATAGCTTAAACTTAGCAAAAAGCCAAATGCAGTTGACCCTTGAACAACATGTGTTTAAATGCCTGGTCCACTTACATGCAGATTTTTTCAATAAATATATAGGAAATTTTTTTGGAGATTTTCTCATATGATTTTCTTAATACCATTGTCTTTTCTCTAGTTTACTGCAGGAATATATAGCATTTAATTTGTATGACATACAAAATATGTGTTAATTGTTTATATATCAGTAAGATTTCTGGTGAATGGCCAACAGTAGGCTGTTGTATTTTGGGGGAGTCAAAAGTTATACACAGATTTTCGACTGTGTGGGTGTTTGGCACCCCTAACTCCATGTGGTATCAAGGGTCAATTGTAATTTTCTTAAAAGATTTATTTTATTTATTTTAGGGGGGAGAGACAAAAAGAGGGAGACTGTAAGTGGGGGAAGGAGCAGAGAGAGAGGAAGAGGAGAGCAGATTCCCCACTGAGTACATGAGGCAACTCCATCTCAGGATCCTGAGATCATGACTTGAACCAAAATCAAGAGTCGGACACTTAACCTACTGAGCCACGCAGGTGTCCCAAGGGTCAACCATAATTAAAAACTATTATCTACTTTCCAGCAATAACTCAAGAAGTTGAGAACAGAGAAATACACAACTAAAACCCAGCTATACCACAGAAGATTAAAAATATTTTTTGAAAGCTCACAAGGAGGAGCACCTGGGTGGCTCAGTCAGTTAAGTGTTTGCCTTCCTTTGGCTCAGGTCATGATCCCACGGTCCTGGGATCCAGGTTCACATCAGGCTTCCTGCTCAGCAGGGAGTCTGCTTCTTCCTCTGCCCCTCCCCACAATCGTGTGTGCGTTCATACATGCGCTTTCTCTCTCTCTCTCTCTCTCTCTCTCTCTCACTCTCATGCATGCACGCAAGAATAAATAAATAAAATATTTTTAAAAAAGAAAGCTCACAATATTAAACAGTATTAAAGCTAGGTACTTGTTACCTGAAGGTTACCACATCTACACATATACAATGAGATTAACCAAGATGTTCATGGGTTTTAGTTCAACAGTAAAGAACTGGGATCTGGGTCATTATCATAGCTGAGAAATGACATCTTAAAAACTTGAAAAAAAGAACATAATAAAATGGCATTGACTTTAAGGAATATTGCTCTAATGGACTTGAAAAAATTATTTATTCAACTTAAAAATTATTAAACATTTGATGAAATTTTTAAAAAAGATAGGAAGCTAATCATAGCTCTTCTTCTTCTTCTTCTTCTTTTTTAAAGACTTTATTTATTTATTTGACAGAGAGAAACACAGCCAGAAAGGGAACACAAGCAAGGGGAGTGAGAGAGGGAGAAGCAGGCTTCCCGCTGAGCAGGGAGCCCGATGTGGAACTCGATCCCAGGTCTCCGGGATCATGACCTGAGCCGAAGGCAGTCGCCTAACCAACTGAGCCACTCAGGCGCCCCCATAACTCTTCTTGATGGAGAGAATAAAGGATAAAAATGTTTAGTTGGCTAGGGCTGACCTAAATACATAGCTCATTTTATTCTGTTCTTTGGTATTTATATAAGTTTCTAGAGTTTCTTAGGTTTATACCATCATCAATGTAAACAGTGATGTCTAGGCTCTTCCCAGGTTCAACTTTAATTTCAAATCCTATTTTTCAGGTCCAAAGTGATTAAAGCTCCAGTTGTCCCAATTTTGAGCACTTAAAATTATAAAAAAATCTTTGTTTTCTTAGATAGTAGCACTACTTTCCTCCAATTAGATTTAAACTGTTTCCAGTACATTGCCACCTTACATAAAAAGCCTCAATCCCCTTGGCACAAACATTGAGAATTTAAATTACCAAGTGCTTACAGTGGGTGTTAACTATAATTTTAAGAAGAGGAAATTTGTTTCTTAATTAGTTTATTTTACTGGCCTGAGTTTGCACTGGAAAGGAAAAAAAGAAGATTATCCAGTCTAGTTTCCTAATATTTCCCATATGTCATACCTATTAAGAATAGGAACATCATCAGTTCTCAACAGGGGTGCTGTTGGCATTATGATGCAAGAGTTCTTCATTAAGCCAGAATGTCTTGTATGCACTGAGGAGTATTTGGCATCTCTGGCTTTGTATTCACTAAATGCCTAGGGCTGTCTCCAGTCATTATGACAATCAGAAACCTCCTCCGCACATTTCCAAATGTCCTCTAGGGAGCAAGCCATCCCCAGATGAAAACCTAAACCTCAGAGGGAGAACTAATATTTTTTAATGCGCCTGTTTATTATCCACTTACAGATAATGATTTCCAGGTTATTCATAAGTTATAGTCAAAGTTCTGTATAGCTTAATTTTTTTGCAAAAGTATCTGGCTAATATTTTGTTTTTATCCCACCATAAGCTCAATGTATGCTCTAAAACTCAAATACATTTTGTTTTACTTTAAAAACTCAAATGTATTTTAAATTCTGAGTCTGGGCAAATGAAGTGGTTATCAAGTGCTAGACTGAACTGGCTGGCGTGCGTACACGCGCGTGTGTGCACGCGTGTGCATGCGTGCACACACACACACACACCACACGCCAGCTTCGTGACTTGGTTACATAATTTTCTGCAGGAAAAGGATACACAGTAATATTTTGAGAAATTAGTATTCAAACCTAATAACATCAAACCACTTATTAGTACTTTCAGACTTCCTCTTTCAGTAAATTCAGAATTGTTCACTAACACAAAACAAACCCCCCACAACTTCACTAGTCTCAAACAGCAGTCTTAAATATGAACAATGAGTAAGGGGAAGCTGAATGAACAAATAAAAATATTAACAAATTAGACTTGACAATAAGATTGCACTTCAGTTAGTAATGACGAGATATTATGAGAAGTTTTGCCTTCCCAAATGAATAACTAAAATCTCCACTCACATCATGGAAGACCTTGTCACACAGCCATCTCATATTAGAAAGGACACTACGTGGTGATGGACTATAAAGCATGGTTTATAACACTTGGTTACTGACTTAATCAATTTAAATCTAGAACTCTTTTTTTTTTTAAACCAGACATTTTAAGAAACACAACGTCACAGGCATGCCCACCAATACAGGAAAGAGAATAATGAAAAAGTGGAAAACTTATCATTTACCTATGGCTTGAAGAAATAGATCAAGAAATATAGCATACACTTCAGCTCAACAGCCAAGCCCCAAGAAAATTCATATTCCTTATGGGTCCTTGTCAGGAATCTTAATATGTCCTGAAATGATTAGGTGAGATGCACTTCCCCTCAAAAACATTCTAGTTTTTAAGACTTGGCTTCAAAATAAAATTTAATTATAGGCACTTGGATGGCTCAGTTGGTTAAGCGTCAGGTTCAACTTCAGTTCCGGTCATGATCTCAAGATCATGAGATTGAGTCCTGTGAGGGGTTCCCACTGAGCATGAAGCCTGCGTAAGGTTTTCTCTCTCCCTCTGCTCCTCCCCTGCACCTCCCCCTTGTGCATGTTCTTTCTTTCTCAAAAAGTAAAAAATAAAACTTAATATGGGGCGCCTGGATGGTTCAGTTGGTTAAATCACTGCCTCAGCTCAGGTCATGATCCTGGAGTTCCGGGATCAAGTCCTGCATGGGGCTCCCAGCTCTGCAGGGAGGCTGCTTCTCTGACCTTCTCCCCTCTCATGCTCTCTCTCACTCACTCTCTCTCTCTCAATAAATAAATAAAATTTAAAAAATAAAACTTAATAAATGTTAAGTCAATATAACATTAAGAGAGACATATATTTTAGTGAGAAATCTCTATAAACTAAACCTGGGTAAAATATCTATATGTTTGGGGTACCTGGGTGGCTCAGTCGGTTAAGCCTCTGCCTTCAGCTCCAGTCATGATCCTGGAGTCCTAGGATTGAGCCCCACATTGGGGCTCCACAGGGAACCTGCTTCTCCCTTGCTCACTTCCCCTGCTTGTGTTCCCTGTCTGGCTGCGTTTCTCTCTGTCAAATAAATAAATGAAATCTTAAAAAAAAAAAATTTACATGTTTAAGTGACATGGGAAACAAAGGCAAAAGAAATGTAGCTTAAATTAAACTCTCCTCACAGCACGCAGCCCACTGATAATACCTGAAACATGGAGAGCATGGAGCATGACCCTCTTCAAGGAACTCTGTGGCTGCCTTAGTGCCTTAATATCTAAAAGTAACGTTATCCTGGCAGCAGCTGTCCCCTCAAGGTCCCGGAAGCCACTTGCCTCCAGATTCCTTGGAGATTCACACTATCTCTAACCCCCACTAATTAAAAAGTATACCATCAGTCACTCTTCCCAATCCCAGTATAACCCACAGGTTCTGTCTGGTGAGCAGAGAAGGGGTTAAGGTCTAGGCAGGGAGAAGAGGAGGCCCCTGACTCCCCTGACTACGCTATGCAGGAGGCTCTGTGCCCAGGCTCACAGAAATCCCAGATGAGAAGAAATACTGAGGCATTCAAAACCAGAGATAAAGGAACATAAAAAGACGACCTCCCTATGTCTTAAATGTCAGTGATGGGATATCGCTATGACTGTTGTAGCTGGACCACTAAAAATTACCAAACCTCAAAGAGAAAGTAAACGTGGTACTATCCGTGGGAGACACATCAGGAGGATTTAAGTTCCCTAGTCTGTTCTCAATGGGACACTGCCACAAAAAGCCCTCAGTGGCAACCCACTTGGAACCCCTCTCGTTCTAGAGAGCTTTTTCCTTTCCCTTCTGTTCTCACCTTCACTTAATAAACTTTCACTTCACTTCACCCCTTTGTATCCATGAGATTGATTCTCCAACTCTGTGAGACAAGAACCCCACAACCCCACAACGTAATTTTCTTAAAACTTTTTTTTTTTTTTTTAAGATGATCAAGTTTATTCTAGAAGCAGAAGCAGCAGAACTAGGAAGGAGGGATGAGACCAAGACATGCATCCCTCTTGACAGGATAGATCCAGCCCAGGCTGGGCTCTGTGTGTGTGATCCTGGCCACCCAGCAGCCTCCATCATCCTTCTCCTTCCAAGACAGGGTGTGAGGAAAACCAGAGGTGAATCTTCTGGGTAGGGGTGGATTAAATCAGCCCTGGGTCCCTCTGGACCAGGTGAACGAGATAGAGTGCCCACAGCACCCTGGGCAATGCAAACAGAGGCACAATTTTGTTGTTCTGTCTTCTGTCTACTATTTTTACTCTGTTTTCAACAAATACAAGTTAAACATGAAATAAATTTTTACATCAACTTTTAACAATCATGAATTCAAGAAAAGAACATTGGACTTGCATCTAAATATTTATAATCTATCTTACAATTAAAATTTTTCATATAGTAAAAACAGTACTTTAAGAACTGTTTGATGCTCAGGGTGCCTGGGTGGCTTGGTTGGTTAAGGGTCCGACTTTTGTTCTCAGTGTTGGGTGTTCAAGCTCTGCCCTACACAACATGGAGCCTACTTTAAAAAGGGGGGAAAAAAAGAATTATTTAATGCTTACTTACCAGTCCAAAAATTATTAACATCTGTTATTTCTTTTTGTAATCAAATTTTTAATTTTAATTCCAGTGTAGTTAACATACAGTGTTGTATTAGTTTCAGGACCTTTTATTTCTTTTCTTTTTTTTTTTTTTAATTTATTTATTTGACAGAGAGAAACACAGCCAGAGAGGGAACATAAGCAGGGGGAGTGAGAGAGGGAGAAGCAGGCTTCCTGCCGAGCAGGGAGCCCCATGTGGGGCTCGATCCTGGGTCTCTGGAATCATGACCTGAGCCGGAGGCAGTCGCTTAACCCACTGAGCCACCCAGGCGCCCCCTTTTATTTGATTTTTATGAATTTTTTTTAAAAGATTGTATTTATTTGGGGGCGTCTGGGTGGCTCACTTGGTTGGGCGACTGCCTTCGGCTCAGGTCATGATCCCAGACACCCGGGATCGAGCCCCACATCGGGCTCCCTGCTCGGTGGGAAGCCTGCTTCTCCCTCTCTCACTCCCCCTGCTTGTGGTCCCTCTCTGGCTGTGTTTCTGTCTGTCAAATAAATAAAATCTTTAAAAAACAAAAAAAAAAGAAAGAAAACTGAGGGCCAAGGTGTGGTTCCCAAAAACTACACTTTCAAATAATTAACACATTTTTAAAACATGTAACAGGGGCGCCTGGGTGGCTCAGTTGGTTAATCGACTGCCTTC
>PITA01026622.1:0-22324 GCA_004023965.1 Spilogale gracilis
CTGCCCCCCATGCTCCTTAGCTGTTGAGACCTATTTCTCTATCATCGTCTGTGTCCGCGTGAGAAGCCTGCGCCATTCCCGTTCTCCACCGTCTGTGGTCTGTCCTTCTCTCCGGAAGCTCATGGAATATTCCCGTCAGCCCTCAAGTGCTGACCTGTCACAGTCTGCTCAGTGTGAGACTCGCCCCTGCTGGCGGGTGCGTGGTGGGCGCTCTGAGCTTGCAGCCTTGCGACTGGCAGTCCCAGAGGCTTTCTCCAGTTTTCTCTCAGGGACGCCTTTTCACTGACCCGCAAATCTTATCTCTCCTCTTTCATGGAAAATTACTTAATTCCAACCTTTTAGTTTACTTTTAAAGTTTGTGTTTTTGTATTTTTAATTTCCAAGAACTCCCTTATTTACTAAGTGGTTCTTTTAAAAATAGCACTCTACACCCATTTGTGGGCATAGCAACTTTTCTTTCTGAGAACATTAGTGACAAGGAACTTATAAGTCGCTTTCCTTGTCCTCCCTGCACCGTTGCATGCTGCCATGCCCCTTCCCTGGCCGGTTCAGTGTCCGTATGTCTTGCCGGAGGGTGTGGTCCCGGGGCTAGGCCTCTCGGGTCACCTCAACCCCCTCTTTTCAGTGGCTGTTCCATGCCTGCCCTAGTCGGGGCCACGGACTCCCAGGCCGGGCAGGGCGCCCTCTCTCGTGCCCGTGCTGGGGAGATCTGGGCCTGGATGGCCGCAGGGGGCGGGTGGGGGCCTGGGGTCTTCACGAGTGAGGCAGGGCCTCCGTACCACGATTCCTAAAGAGAGACGTGTTGTCTCCCAATCTGGAGGCTGAGGCCAGAGATCAGGTGTGGACAGGGAGGGGCCCTTCTGGGCTTTGTCTGCTGTCCACCTTTGCCATCCTGTGGCTTATAGAGCATTGCCCTGATATCTGCCTCTGTCGTCACATGATGCTCTCCTCGTCTGTCTCCGGTTGTTCTCTCTCGTAAGGGCTCCGTGGAGTTTAGGGCTCACCTGACTCCCACGGGACCTCCTCTTCACCAGTCACATCTGCAAGGACCCCGTCTCCAAATAAGGTGACATTCTGAGGTCCTGGCGTTTAGGACTTGAACATGGGAATTGTGAGGGACGGAATCCACCCACAGCAGGTTTAATGTGGCTTTCTGCCAACACCCATTCTCGGTGCCACCGGGACATCAGGCTGAGGCACCAAGAGCCTCTGGGACCACCGCGTGCGCCGGCTTGCTTCCTGGCGGGCTCAGGCTTGCTAAGCCAGGTGCACTCGTGGCATTTCTCGTCTGTAGCCGTCCCCTCCAGCCCCCCATCCTTGTGGATTAGCACCCCACCCAGGCATCCCTTAGTGGGATCTTGGAGGGCAGGAGGTCCGGTCACCAGAGGTAGCTGTCCTGCCTTTCTGGAAGAGCTTCTAATTCTCGTCTCCCTTTTTCTCAAGGTCTCTGCGCTCTCTCGGGCTCCCAGCACGGCTGAGGGCAACCCACAAAGGCCGGCGAGATGGCCGGGGCCTCGGTGAAGGTGGCGGTACGCGTCCGCCCCTTCAATTCCCGGGAGATGAGCCGAGACTCCAAGTGTATCATCCAGATGTCGGGAAGCACGACCAGTGAGTACCGCTCCCGGGGGGCCGGGCAGCTCGGGGCTCGGGCCAGGCTCCCTCCTCGGCCACGTGGTGTGTCAGTTCCCTGGGCAGGAGACGACAGATGACCACAGTGGGGAGGCCAGAGGGGGCCGAAGTTCCGAAGGCCAGTGTCTGAAGTCAAGCTGTGGACAGGGTCGCACTGCCTCTGACCTCCTAGAGGAGGCTCCTTCCTGCCTCCCGCAGCTTCGGCTGGCCCGGCCATCTCGCCACCACCGCTGGCGGTGGCCCGTGGCGCTCACAGAGGTGGTGGGCAGGGGTGGGCTGGGTGGGTGCTGGGCCCGCAGGAGGGCACTTGCTGTGAGCGTGGGGTGATGTGGGTAAGGGGGGAGGCACTGAATCCAGCCTCCCATGATATGTGACCTAAGTAGCTCTTAAGTGACGAGACACAGATAGGGAGCAGACCGCTGATGCCCGCGTGTGGGACCCAGCCCTGTCCGCCGCGACCGCACTCTGGCCACTAATTCCATCCTCAAAGGCCCCGTTTCCAAAGAAGGTCCCCTTGTGAGGCCTGGGGGACACACTTTCCACCCAGCACGTGACCTCATTGTTTCAGGGGCCCTACGTGTAGACGCTATTTTATTCTAGCCTGTTCTCCCACCTTGTCTGTGACTGTGAGTCATCTCCAGCCTTCCTGAGGAGGGGAGGCCTGCAGCCCACATGCTAACAGGCGGCACTGAGCGGGGAGTGACCGTGCGGCGCGCAGGGAGGCCGGTGGGCGCTGACGGGCTTCGCTAGCATCTGGGCCGCTGGAGGGAGGCGGCGCCCGCGCGGAGCCTGGCCCCCTCTCTTCGGGCTCGACCTTGTGGACCCAGTTGTCCCCGCGTCAGACAAGTGGGCAGATTCTCCCAGGCCGAGAAGCAGAGCATTGCGGCGCCCCAGGAGGCCCCCCGCGCCCCCCCCCCACGCCGTCCACCTTTGCTTCTAACACGGAGGTCAGCGGGGCTTGTTTCCGTCCCAGAAAAAGTGAGCCACTGTCTGCGTTATGTCCCCAACTAATTAACAGTCTACCCCCAGGCTGGTGACTCAGAAGGAGAATTCCGGGCTCAGCAGGTGGCTCGCCCCTGGGGTCCCTCGAGCAGTGACCAGGGCTGTACCCCAGGCTCCGGGGCTACAAGCCGTACCGTGTGCTCGGCGCCAGGGGCTCACTCGCACTTCACCTGAGGCTGTCGGACAGATGGCAGGCCTCATGCCCCTCGTAACCCTACCCCACCTGCTCTCCAGGCTTGGAGGGAGGGGCTGGCCACGGGAGGGCACTCAGGTGGAGGGCAGCTGCCTCCCTAGGCCTGTTGAAGGGTGAGGATTCAGGTGTGTCTAGAATGTTCTGTGTACCTGTAGGCTCTGTGGCGAGGGTGGGGCGGGGAGGTGGTCTTGTCAGAAGGCGTGGAGCTCTGTGGTCCTTCATCCCTGGGTGGGCCGGTGGTGGTGGCCCCGCTCAGAGCTCGCTCAGGGCCTGTTGGACTTGGCGTGACCCTGCACATCTGAGGTTTCGTCGTGGCTTTTAGGAATGGTGTTGCCTCCATGGGGTCTCTGGGAGCCGACCCTGACGTGAGGATTTGGGTGCCAAGGGTTTTTGGGGAGGTAGTCCTGGGCTACGTGAGGAGAGAACGTGAACGTGGGGAGGAAGCTGTGGAGGGGCGCTCGGGTGGCTGCCGTAGACAGCAGGGCTCGGGGCGCTGGAGAAGACATGTCTGCGCTGTCCTCCCCCGAGGCTGGCTGCTCGTCCAGCATCTTCCCCCGCATGAGCACTGCTCCAGGGGCCTGATTTCCTTGTGACTAGAGCAGGTGCTTAGGTGGTGTGACTCAGGCCTTAAGATGGGAGGCCAAGGGCCACACAGAAACTGTGACCTCTGGGTGGGAACCGTGACCTCTTGGGTGAGAACTGACCCCTTGGATTCAAACCATGACCCCAGGTGGGAACTGTGACCCCTGTGAGAACAGGACCTCTGATGGGAACCATGACCCCTGATGGGAACCATGACCCCAGGTGGGAACTGTGACTTCAGGTGAGAAGTGACCCAGGGTAGGAACTGTGACCTTTGCTGGGAGCTGTGACCCTTGGGGGCAGAAGACATCTGCCCAAGGAGCCCACAGGGTCTGCCATGTCACTGTTGGTGACCCCGGACATCAAGAATGATGGTGGGGACCCCTGTTCCCTCCTGAGCCAGGCCCTGGGTCACCTCAGACAGCTGCTGAGGGTCTTGGCCGGAGGGGCTCATGGTCAACCACCCTGCGCAGGAGCCGGGAGAATACAGAAGAACACGTCAGAGTCAGACCGGTCTCCCCCGGAGGGTGAGCGTGGTCTCGGAGAGGGTGGGATGGGCAGCACAGAAGCAGACAGCTGGAGGAGGTGATGGGCCTTGGGCGTGAAAACTCTGACCCGCCTCTGGCCCGACAGACAGAGACACCGAGAACAGAGACAGAGAGGGAAGAAGTGTCAGAAGAATGCATAATTGAGACAGTCACTCAGGAAGCTGTATTCATCTCGGAGAAAGTGCTAGAAGCCGTGTCAGAAGTGTGGGTGAGGCCTGGCCTTCCTGCCTCCAGCCCTCCTTCTGGATCCTGGCAAGCTGGTCCCAGTGTGACTTGAGGCAGTGACCACCATTCTGGAACATTCCAGACCCTTCTCTGCTCTAGTGGTCTTCCTGCCGAAGGAAGTCGGCAGCAGCCCTGTGCACAGACCCAGGGGTTGCGTCGCCTAACTCATCTAAGCCTCCATTTGCTGGCATTGTTCTAGAATGTTCTAGGCTCCAGACAGAGTGAGCCTGGGAACGGAAGGCCATAGAAGGGAGCTCGGCGGTGGCCGTGGAGATGGCGGCACCGCTGCAGGCCTGTTCACTGGGTCTGCAGCGGAGCCCTGGAGGCCGGGGGGCGGGGCCTGCAGCCTCAGCCCAGGGGGCCGGTGCCCATCTCTCCCGCCAGCCCCATCCAGGGCCCCCACTTCGAGTAGCGATGGGTGTCCTGCTCTCAGAGTCACAGTGGTGGCCACGTGTGGCGGTTAAGACAGTTCCCGAGGGGTGAATGTGGAGACCGAGGCTCTGTGATGTGTGTTATCATGTGGGGCTGCATGGGGGGCAGAGTGGACGTGGGGCCCCTTCAAGTCGTCAGCAAACATTTGCGAGCATGAACCTCGGGAAGCTGCCCTCTGGGGCCCCAGGGGAGCAGGACAAAGGCTCCCACTACCACCAGGGGCGACGTGCCAGCCGGGAGGTGGACAGCACACACCTTAGCGCCTGATGGAGTTGGACCGGCAGGGACAAGGGCCGTGCCTTGCAGCATCAAGACGGGGTGCAGTGACGGGGTGCAGGGGCTGGCCGGGCGCAGGGGCTGGGAAGCAGGAGAGGAGGTGAGTGGTCCCGTGCATGAGGAATGCCGGCGCCCGCTGTCGGACTCGCCGTTCCCCGGTCGGCTGCAGTGGCTGTGCCCCGTCCTGCGAGTGTGCGGCAGTGGGCTGCTGGTAAACCAGCTGGCCCCCACACAGGCTCACACACGCACTCACATGTCACACAGGCACACACACGGGCGTGCGCGCACTCGCTCACACGCTTGTCTGGCTTCCATGGTGTGAATACCCTCCCCGCGGCCACTTTCGCAACGGGCTCACAGGCCGCACAGCGCGCCCTGGTTCCGGCTCGCTGCGTCTGGAGCTCAGACCCGTTGGTATTTCCGACGGGTAACGACGGTATTTCCCAAGACACCACGGGACCCCCGGGGGCATGCGGACAGGGGACAGGAGGTCCTGAGTGCCGGAGACCTGTGCCGGGTGGTCCTGTGGCCGAGTCCTGCCCTTTGCCCTCCCTGTTGGCTGTCCCTGGCTGCCTAGCGCTCCTCGAGCATGTGTGCTCTGTTACCAGGCGCCCCCCCCCCCCGCCCCAGGGAGCCTGCAGTCCACGACAGGTCATGACAACCACGCCAGCAGGACTCGGTCAGAGCGAGGTCAGCACCCAGAGCCGGGCCAGGTCACGCTGGATGGAGGGGAGCAGGCTGGGCGGTGGGGGGGGCCGTGGGGGCCTGCCCGCAGGGACACAGGGCCTCAGGGTCCTCCTGCACACGGTGATAGCTTCGGATGGTGGCCCAGCAGGCGGGCTGGCCCGACGGGGGTGGGGGCCTCGGTGGCTCCTGCCTGGCCCCCAAGTGCATGGGGCCTGTGCCTCCAGCGCGTGGGCGACACCGGGGGCGGGAGTACTTGCAGACCTGGGGCAAAGTGGCCTCGGGCGGGGGCCTGCAGGGGTCGTGGCCGGCACTGGCCGGCGGCCGATGGCACCACCACACACTTGTGGCTTCGTTCCTGGTTTGAAGAACCGACCTTCTGGGCACGGCGCCTCTGGCCAGCACCGTGTGCCGCTTGTTGGGGCGGGGGCGGGGTCTGTGCGGAGAACAGCGCCAGGGAGCCCGTGAGAGCAGGCCTGCAGGGCACCGGAGGCACACGGGCAGAAGGAGCGAGCTGTGTGCCCCGTGACGGAATCCCGCGGCACACAAATGAATCATGTGGGGACGGCGGGCCCGTGGGAAGCAGAGCTCAACCCTGCCTGCGTGCCCCAGCCTCTGGGTGCGTCTTGGACGTGCGTGGTGCCGAGCAGAGAGCCTCGAAGGGGAGCCGGGCCGGGCCGAGGCGTGGAGGCAGCCCGCGGGGTCTCCCGCTGACCCAGCAGGGCCCCCCCAGGGCCTGCTTCCCGCGTCTGCAGGAAGGGACCTGTCTGGGTGCCCTAGCAGCACCTGTGGGCAGCGGAGCCCCCCAGACGGATGAAAGGGGCACACGTGGCTTGTGGACCTGGAATGGGAGCCCTGGTCCCGTCCCACTGGGGGGCCGGCTTGTCTGGGGGCCTCTGAGGACCCCACCTCCCTGCCTTGGGGTACCCTGTGGGGGGCGCGTACCACAGCGGATCACCTCCGCCCCCAGCGGAGTGCTAACGGCCGTGCCTGTCCCCCTCTGCAGCCATCATTAACCCCAAACAACCCAAGGAGACTCCCAAAAGCTTCAGCTTCGACTACTCTTACTGGTCGCACACCTCGGTAAGCCCAGGGCTGGAGCTCCACCAGCCCCCTGACCTCTCTGAGCTGCACGCGGCTCCGAACGGGGCTGCTGCTTGGGCGGGGGAGGGAGGGAGGCACAGGTGTGAGGCTCGGCGGGACGGGGAGGGCCTACTCTCCCAAGGCCCCTTGTGTGTGAAAGGTCACCCTGAGCAGTGACATGCGTTCTTCGGGTAACCCCTGGGGCCTGCCCAAAGCTGTCTATTAAGAGAGCATCTGGGCACGGTCTCCTGGTCCCTGGGTCCCCCGGGCCTCCAGGCCCTGCTGTTCCAGCCCCACCAGTCCTCACTCCCAAGGCTTCCCGCCGCGCCTTGATTTTTGAGCATTACGTCTCAAGCTCCCGTCTCTGACCCTGGTACAGCCAGTGCCCACTGCAGAGATGCCCTTCTGGCCAGCTCCTTGCAGCCCCTACCTCGGGGAGCTGCCCCCTGCCAGGCAGGGTTGGGTCCGCTCTGCAAGGAGTGTGCGAGGCGGGTGGGGCCCCTGACCGTGGCGCCCGTGAGGCCCCCAGCTGCAGCGAGGGTGCTCTGTGGACACAGCGGGCCGAGCCCAGGGTGCACCTGGCCTCCACCGGCTGCGCTGCCTCCTTCTTCCAGCCCGAGGACATCAACTACGCCTCGCAGAAGCAGGTGTACCGGGACATCGGCGAGGAGATGCTGCAGCACGCCTTTGAGGGCTACAACGTGTGCATCTTCGCCTACGGGCAGACTGGCGCCGGCAAGTCCTACACCATGATGGGCAAGCAGGAGAAGGACCAGCAAGGCATCATCCCGCAGGCACGCAGTGCGGGGAGAGGGTGCAGGGCGGCTCGCGACGAGCTACAGCGGCGGAGGCAGAAGGACCTGGCAGGGCGCCTGGGGAGTGTAGCCCCCGGGGGACGGGAGCCAAGAGGGAAGGCAAACTGGGAGCGTGGAGGGCACCGCAGGAGGGGTTGGCAAGGGGCAGACCAGCCCTGAAGAGGCTGGCGCCCCAGGCCCTGCTGTGGGGGGTTGTGAGGGCTGGTGGTCTGGGCAGAGAGAGGCGCCCAGACAAGGGGGAGCCTTCAGTTAACTGAAGGCTGAGACAGATGCCTCAGATGCTGCTGGGACCCTGGGCGGGCCTCTGGATCTGTGCTGGTCAGCCCTTGACCTGGCCCGGGCAGGGGGAGGAGGCCAGGTAGTCTGTAGCACGAGAGACCCCATCCGCCCCTTGGAGACAAGGATGGCATGCAGAGCGTAGGAAAGGGTCAGGTATCATCCGTTAGGACTCCAGGGCTTAAGCAGAAGATAGCTGCTCTTAGGGTGCAGGCCTTCTCAGTGCCTTTTTTTTTTTAAGAGTTTATTTATTTGACAGAGAGAAACACAGCCAGAGAGGGAACACAAGCAGGGGGAGTGAGAGAGGGAGAAGCAGGCTTCCCACCAAGCAGGGAGCCCGATGTGGGACTCGATCCCAGGTGTCTGGGATCATGACCTGAGCCGAAGGCAGTCGCTCAACGACTGAGCCCCCCAGGCATCCCTCAGTGCCTTTGAGATGGACTATTAGGGAGCAAGAGGGCCAGGAGAGCTTAGGCTGCCCGCAGCACCCAGAGGGGCAGGCCTGTGGAACAGCCCCATTGTCGCCATCGTCTGACACCGCGTGTTTGGCCCCGCAGCTCTGTGAGGACCTGTTCTCCCGCATCAACGACACGACCAATGACAACATGTCCTATTCCGTGGAGGTAGGGCTCCTGGAGTGTCCATGACTCCAGCACAGGGGCGGGGAGGTGTTCCCAGCATGGGCAGCAGGGCTTTTCTGATTTAAAGCGAGTCCCCACCCCTGGTTGGTACCGTGAGCTTGTCACTCGCTCCCCTGGGCCGCAGCCCTGCCAGGGTGCCTGCTCAGGGCGGGGAGCGTGCTCTGGGTCAGGTGCAAGCACAGCGGTCTCCACGGTGGCCCCAGTGTCCCCACTGGACAGGCCTCCAGGACGGCTGTGGGTGAGGGGAGGCCAGCAGGGGTGGGCTGACCCCCAGCTCCTGCACCCACACAGGGGCTGGGGGTGCTTTGCACGCCTCCCCATACCCAGCAGGCAGCCCCTGTACCCCTATCCTAGAAGTCCCCACCTTGGGGGGGGTCCCTGCGGGTGGCCTCCATGCCCCCGGAACCCCACCTGGGGCGTCCCTGATGGAATGTCTCTGCCCCCAGGTGAGCTACATGGAAATTTACTGTGAGCGCGTCCGCGACCTCCTAAACCCCAAGAACAAGGGCAACCTCCGGGTGAGGGAGCACCCACTGCTGGGGCCATACGTGGAGGACCTCTCCAAGCTGGCCGTCACCTCCTACAATGACATCCAGGACCTCATGGACTCAGGGAACAAGGCCAGGTGCGCTCCGATCTGTCCTCCCTGTGCCCGCTGTGCAAGCGTCTGAGGACGGCCTGGTCCCTGGGCGCCTGTCGGTCTGCCCCTCGGGTCTGTCCAGGCCGCCCCTGTGGAGGGGTGCACCCCGTGAGCCTGAGGCCACAGAGGGCACATGCCAGCCCGAGGGCGCCTCCAGATCCCCCACCCCGTCCCCTACACAGGGCTGCTCCTCTTGGGGGTTTGGCTTGTGCCCTGGGAGGCACTGGGGTCTGTGGTGGCTCCCCAGGGGACCCTCCCCACGGGCTCAGGGGTCAGGAGGACCGGCCTTGCCTTCTCTGAAGGCGAACAGCCCTCAGACAGGGCGCAGGGTCGGGAAGGGCTGGCTGCAAGGTGTGGCTGGGCACAGACCGTCCACCTCCCTGGCCGCGCTGTCCTGGGGCTCTGCCCCCCCCCAGGGCCTGCTTCTGGCCCTCCCTAGACTGGGACAGAAGGTGGGCGCCCTCTTTCCCTCCTGGGTGGGGCCTTTCCGCATCAAGGCCAGACTGTTGCGTGAGGACCGTCCAGGCCCTGTAGGGCCCCTGTCACAGCTCCCCAGGGCCAGGCTGTCGCTGGCGGCCAGGCTGGGGGGGGGGGCTGCTCGTGCTGTGACAGGAGGCACGGTCAGCACGCGGCTGGGCGGGGCAGCCCGGGGGAGCAGGTGCCCCACGACCTGGCCCAGCGGGCACCTTCGGCCACGGTCACGCCCGACCACAGGGTGACGGGTAACCCTGCGCGGCTTCTGTTCCCCTCAGGACCGTGGCGGCCACAAACATGAACGAAACCAGCAGCCGCTCCCACGCCGTCTTCAACATTATCTTCACCCAAAAGCGCCATGACGCAGAGACCGACATCACCACAGAGAAGGTGAGCGTGGCCTCGGCAGACGGCGGCCGTCTGGGCAGGGGGCAGGGGTCAGTTCCGTCAGGCACGACGAGGAGGCCAGGGCGACCACCGGCCGCGTCCTCCCCCCGGGAGCCAGGCACTCACTGCCGCCAGCCTGGCGTGGCCCCCAAGAAGTTGGAGACCCCAGACCTGGCGTCTGCTCCCCCGCCCCCCGTCTGCCTCCTTCCAGGGAGCTGTGGTGGGGACAGGGCCCGAGGAGGGCTGGCTCAGGGCTGCAGCGCTGCGGGAGCCTGGGGGCCGGGGCTGAGTGAGTGCCTGTCCCCGGGGTGACTGTGGGGCCTGGCCGCCTGGCAGGAGCGGGGGCCCCGGCATCCACAGGCACGAACTGAGGCTGTGCTGGCCGGCGCCACCCCGCCCACGGCACCCCTGCGCCGGATGCCTTTCCCACACGCGCTGGCATTCTCAGTGGCCCCGGAGAGGCCCTTTATCCAGACACACGGTCTCTGTGCTCCCCGAAGGGCAGCAGGGCCGGCTCACAGCCTCTGTCCCTCGGTGGCTCTGTCCTTTGGTGTCAGGTTTGCTCTGGGTCATCTCCCCTGACCCCTGGTCCAGGCCTCCTCCTGGGGCGCCTCAGCCCCCACCTGGCAGGCAGCACCCCAGGGACTGGAAGGTTTCTGGGCCCCACTTAGGCCCCAGTCATGCCAGGGTCACCTCAGCCTGGTACCACCCTCGCGGAGAGTCGCGATGGCCTAGTGTGGTCGGGGTGGGCAGAGCGCAGAGCTAGAACAAGGTGGACCGGGCTGGGGGCCGCCTGCTGTGACCACCCCCTCGCCACCACCCGCCATGGGCTCTGGGCCCCGAGAGAGTCTCCTGACCATTAACGTCTGGGCAAGTCCCGTCTGCAGTGGCCACAGATCGGGAGAGCCTGGGTCTTTCTGGAACGCGTGTGGCCGCACAGCCCAGGCCACAGCGGGGTCGGGGTCCCCACGCCCCGCCCAGTCCCTGTGCCGGCGCAGGCAACTGTGCCTTCCCGAGGCAGCTGGGTTCAGATGCCTCCACAGACGAGGAGGCCATGTGTGGGGACAGGTGGCAGGACGCCCGGGGGAGCCCCGTGGGGAATTCTGTGCCAGCACGCCAGTAGCGCCGGGCGCTTTAGGGGCGAGGGGCGCGCGGCCTCTCGGGGCGGCGAGGGTTGACCTCAGGCGGGCCCCGGACGGGCTGTGCGGGGTTAGAGGCGGTCACGCCGGGGAAGGGCCGCAGGCCGTGCTGGAGGAGGCGGGGCGCCCCGCGGTGGCCTTGTGGCCTGTCCTGCCGCTGACACCCTTGCCGTGCAGGTGAGCAAGATCAGCCTGGTGGACCTCGCGGGGAGTGAGCGGGCCGACTCCACGGGGGCCAAGGGCACGCGTCTCAAGGTAGGGGCCCGACTGCGGCGTCGGGGAGGCCGGGAGCCCGAGGGCTGCGCCCGCTCACCGGCCGGGGCTCCACGAGGACGGGGGCCTCTCGCGGGCCTCCCGGTAGCCCGGCCACCAGCGCGTGGCCCCGCGCCAGAACGCAGGCTGCGAGGCGGACAGTCTCTGGTCAAAGCCGTCTTCGGTGTCGAGAAGGAGAGTTTTCACGTTGCAGCCCCCCTCTGGTCCCCCGTACCTGGTGGGGGGAAGGGGCTCTGGAGACCGTGCCAGCGGCGCCCGGGGCACGTGGGAGGTTACGGGGACCCCCAGGGAGCCCGGGAAAAGCTGGGCGCATGGCCTCCCCTGGCCAGGTGGGCCTCTGCCTGGCTTCCTGCCAGACACTCGCGTGCTCCGAGGGGCCCCGGGATGAACAGTCAGGGCTTGGCCGCCTTGGGCCCCGTGTCTCCTGGGCTCCTGCGGCTGCCTGACGTCCTGTCTTCTGTGCGTGCAGGAGGGAGCCAACATCAATAAGTCCTTGACCACGCTGGGGAAGGTCATCTCTGCTCTGGCCGAAATGGTGAGCTGGCTTTGGTTTCCAGAACTAGACGGGTGCATGGATTGCGGCTCCCTGTCCTCCTTTCTGGGAGGATGCTGGGAGCGTGTCATACCTGGCGCAGGGGCGATCTCTGTCAGGGTGCCTGGGGTTCAAGGGGACGCCCGGAGACGTGACGTGAAGGGTGTGTGTCACTAGGCTGCAGATGGAATCACGATTTCCCCACCCGCATTGGCCACTCACCAAGACCCCAGGCTTTTGCCAAGAGAAGGACAACTCCTACGAGGCCCTACCCTTCTCTTAAGTTGTTTGGGGTGAGGGAAGAGCTGCTGGGTGACTGCAGCCCGAGAGGTCACACTGCTGTTGGCCCGTCAGGACCAGGGTGGCCAGCGAGGGCCAGGGGGAGAGTGATGGGCGCCTGGCCTGCCTCAGGCCTCTCCCGTTCCTGTGTTCTCCGGAGCCCGCTAGTCTTCCCCTCCCCGCACACCCTGGGTCCCCGGCCTCCCTTCAGGTCCTCAGATTCTGTTTTTTCTTTTCCAGGACTCTGGGCCCAACAAGGTAAGCTGCTTTCTCCTGTTCTGGGGGCAGGAGTCTTCAGCCACTGCACTGAGGGGCTAGAGGCAAGAACAACTTTAGCTCTAGTTGTTCTGTGGAGGTCTTGGCAGCAAAAGTACCCTTTTGTTTGCGCATCTAGCAGACAAACACAGTGAGCCCAACTCCGAGCTCAGCCATGTGTCAGAATAACACAGCCCTTCAGGGGCCACAGCACGATGGCGGACATAGTAGACGTAGAAAGAGAATTACGAACTGGTAGAAATCTCATAAAGGGAAAAAATGGACTGTGAGCATGACCCATACACAAGATAGCCTGTCGTCACTACGGCCATGTGAGCTTTATAGGACAGGTAGCTTTGGGGCTGAGGCCTGAGGAGTGGGGAGGACCCAGCCAGGTGGAGGAGTACACACCTGTGCCGTGCAGCTGGAGAGCCCAGTGTGGGTGCTGAAGTGGAAAATGTTGATTTATGTGAGGAATTACATGGGAAGAAATGTGAGGAACCCGTGGCGAAGCACGAGGAGCTATGTAAGGAAATGAGAGGAAGAGTGTGATCAACTATGTGGGGAACTGTATGAGGAAATGTGTTAGGAAGTGTGAGGAAACACGGGAGGAACTAAGCGACGATCTGAGAGGAACTAACTGTAGGAATGGTGTATTTGTGAGGAATTATGAATGATTTTATGAGAAACTATATAGGAAATGTGTGTGGAATTGTGAACAGTGTGAGGAATTATGAAGTATTGTGTAAGAAACTGTGAAGACTGAGGAACTACGAGAGGAAGTATCTGAAATGGTGTGGGGCAAGTGTGGGAATTGTATGAGGAACTGTAGGGAACTGCGGGCAACTGTGAAATACTGAGCATAGGACTGTGTAAAGGACTATGTGAGGAAGTGTGAGAAATGGGTAAAATGAACAAGGAACTGTAATGGACTGTATTGTGGACTACAGAAAATTGAAATCACTTATGGCACCCTGAAGAAATGTAACTGTGACAAAATGCATGAGAAACGTATGAAAAGTATGAGTATATGTGTGGACTGTGTGAGGATCTGTGGAGAATGGTGTGGGGAGCTAAACGGGTAACTGTGTGAGGAAACCAAGGAACTATGTGGAAACTGTGAAGAACCACATGAAGACTATGTGAGGAACTCTGAGGAAATGTGAGAGGAAGTTATGAAATGGTGTGGAAATCGTGTGTGGGAATTGTGAGGAGCTGTGGAACCATGTTGGGGAACTAGGCAGGAACTGTGTGAAGAATTGTGAGGAACTATGGCGGTGTTAGGGAATAGCTGGAATGGTGTGGGGAAATATGTGGGAATTGTGGGGGGTGGAACCTTGAGAAACTGTGTGGACCTGTGAGCAACAGTGAGTGACTATGTGAGGAGCTGTGTGGGGGAACTGTTTAGGGCAAGTGTGAAATACTAGTAAGGGGAACTGTGCAAGAAGTCTGAAATTGTGTTAAGTATTGTGAGGAACTATGTGGAATGTGTGAGGAACCACACTGAAATGGGGGAGGAAGTGTGTAAAATGGTGCGGGGAGCTGTGTCTGTAAACTTGGAGGAGTTCTATGTGGGGCTGTGTGAGAAACTGATGACTTATGAGAGGAATAGTGTGAGGAATTGTGAGGGATTATGTGGGGAAGTATGAAGAGAGAACTGTGTGGAATTGTATGAGGAATTTAGTGAGGAACCTGTGGGGACTGTAAGGAACCATGAGAGAAACTGTGACAAACTGAGGGACTAGGAAGAACTGTAAAGAAATGTGTCAAGAACTATGAGAAAATTGGAGGAACTCTTTGAGGACCTGTAAAGAAACTATGGAAACGGTGAGGCAACTTTCTGTGGAAGTGTGTGAGGAAGTGTGTAGGGAACTGTGTAAGATTGTGTGGAACTGTGAGAGGAAGGGTGTGGAACTGTGTGAGGGGACTGTATGTGACTGAGGAACTGGGTGGGAAACTGCAGAAAGTGTGTGGGGAACCATGTGGGGAACTATTTGAGGAACTGTAAGAAATAGTTTGAGGAAATACATGAGGAACTACATGATTCTGAGGATTTCCATGAAGAACTGTTAAGAACTGTGGGAGGAACTATGTGAGGAATTGTAAGAGGAACACTGTGTAAGTAAAGAATCGTGAGGCACTTTGCAGAACTGTAAGAAGTGTGTGAAACGGTGTGGGCGGACTGTGTGGGAATTGTGTGAGGGACTTTTGAGGAAATTTTTGGAGAACTGTGAGGAACTCTGGAATGATGGGGGGACTTTGTGGGGAAGTAGGAACTGGGTATAACTGTGTGAGGGAACTGTGAGGAAGTGAGAGAAACTGTGACAGATTACGTGTAGAAGAACTGTGTGGGGAGCTGTGTGGAGAATTGTGAAGAAGCATATGTGAGCTCTGTGAGAAACTGTGGAACTCTGAGAGGAAGTATGTGAAATGGTATGGGGAAGTGTGGGGGCTGTGAGGGAACTGTATGGAAAGCTGTGTGAGGCACAGTGCGCAATCCCTCATGCAATTCTCCTCAGTTATTTACAGAGTTCCCCACACGGTCCAGTACAGTTCTTCACGCTGTTTCTGGCACAGTTACACACACACTTCCCACATAGTCAGTGGGAAAAGGAATGTGAGGAACTGTAAGAAATTTTCTGGAGAAATGCATTCAGAACTGAGTGATGTACTATGTCAGGGATTTGTGTGGAGAAGTGTAAGAAACTTTGAGTGAATCTGTGTGAAAGTGTATGGAAAATTATGTAGGATCTGTGTGAAAAGTGTGTGTGTGGAACTGTATGTGGCACTGTGTGGACTGCTGGGAACTGTGAGGAACAGTATGAATGATAAGAAGCTGTGTGGAACTGGGTGAGAAACTGAAGAATTGTGAGGAACTGTATGTGAACTTTGTGGAACTGAGAGGAAGAATTCGTATGGGGAGCTGGGTGAGAAACTATGAGAGGCTCTGAGATGAAAACTATGTGAAGAACTGTGAGGAACTGTGAGGAACTGTAAGGAAATAGATGTAAAGTGTATGAAGAATTGTGAGGAAATCTATGTGCGCTGTGTAAGGAAACATGTGGGATGGTGTGGGGGAACTAAGTGAGTAGCTATGTGAGGAAACTGAGGAACCATGAAGAATTGTGTGAGGAACCGTTTGAGGAACCATGTGGGAAGTATGTGTGGAACTGTGTTAGGTGTGGTGTGAAGGATTTCATCAGGAACTGAGAGAATTGTGTGAGGATCTGAGAGGAACTATATGAGGAAGAGTGTAAGAAACTGTAAGAACAGCTATTTGAGAAACTATGTGTGGAACTGTGTATAGCGTTTTGTGGTACTATGTGTGGAACTGGAAGAACTGTGAGGAACTGTGTGAGGAATTGTGTAAAGTGTGTGTGAGGAAATGTGGGAGAAGTGTGAGAAACTAGATGAGGAACTGAGGAACTGTTGGGAACTGTGGGAAGCTATGTGGAACTGTGAGAGGAAGAATGCAAGATGGTGTGGAGACCATGTGAAAGTGCTGAGGATGTTTTCAGGAATTGTGAGGGACTGTGTGGAATTATGGATGGAAGTGTGAGGAGCTGCCTCAGGACCATGTAGGGAACTCTTTAAAGAACAGAATTTTGTGGGGGATTGTGGAGGGCATGAATCTATGTTAGGAGCTGCGAGAAGCCCCTTGGGGAATGTGTGAAGACCTATGAAAGACTATGTCAGGGACTGGAAGGAATTATGTGCAAGTATGTGAGGAACTCAGAGGTCTTTGTGAGGATCTAGGTGGAACTATGTAAAGAACTATATGAGGAACTGAGAGAGAGGAACTGTGTCGTGAACTGTGGGAAGCACTGCGTGACAAACTGTGCAGAGTGCTGTGGGGAACTGCACAAGGGAGGAAGGGACTGTGAGGGAATATGTGAGGCACTGTGGGAACAATGTGAAGTGCTGTGGGAGGAGTTGTAGTAGAAATTTCTTCAGGAATTGAGTGGGAAAGTTTTAGAGGATTAGGGCCTAGAGCAGGGAGCATGGAGGCATGCAGATGATGAGGCCAGAGAAGGACAGGGGCCTGATCCGTTGTCAGGAACTAGATGACTGTGGTTTAATGGGGAGCAGTGGAGGGGTTTCCAGCAGGCCTCACAGTCTGATTTATTCTGGCATGTGTCGCTCAGGCTGCTGCCTGAGGAATAGATAGGAGCCGGGTGGCCTGGTGTGGCAGTCAGGAGAACGGAAGTCAGTGTCACAAAAATCTGGGTTTGAGGTGACAGAGGCTGGGAAGACAGAGGAGAAGGGAGGGCAGCAGGTAGTTCTGGGAGGGTCAGGAGCATGACTGAACAACAGCTGATGGCGGATGGAGTGAGCGGCAGAACTGAAGGTGACTCCTGGTTTCTTGTGGAAGGGACTGCGTGATTGTGGGGCATTTACTTTGGAAACAAGGGCTATGGCAGATGTGGCAGAAGATTCAGCCTCAGGAATTAAGTAATCCAAAAGCAAAGTAGAAATACAGTTTTCATCCACCAAGTCTCAACGGGGAAAGAAAGGGCATCAGTACGGAGGAGCCGTGAGGAGAGGGACACTCGAGCCCCGCCGACAGCGAGGCTGTACTGCATTTCGGAAAGACACCCTGACCTTGTGTCTCAAGAGCTTTCACAAATTTTGTTCTCTGAGAGCTAGCGGAGCTCCTCTTGGAAGGCACCCTGAAGAACAGTGATGGATGAGCCCGGGCCCAGAGAAGTGGCCCAGCCCTCGCGGAAGCGCCTGTGTGTCTCCCTGTGTGGGGAGTCTGGGGGCAGGGGCCGCATCTGCTGGCCCCCGTAGGTGCTCAAAACGTAATTTTAAGCAACTGTCCACATGAACTAGGAGATACTGGAAAGTAACTGAGTGGCCACGATCTGTGGCTCCTTCGGTCAGTCTGTAAGTCGTGTCGGTCCGAGGCGGTGATTCCCAGCGGCCAGTGGAGGTGGCCTCATCCTGAGGGCAGGGGTGGAGGAGCAGGTTCTAGAGAAGGGGCTTGTGCCTGGACTGCAGGGGGCAAGGTGAGTTCCCTGTGGAGAGAGAGGGGAGCAGGTGGGCCCGGCAGGGCCTGGAATGCCTCACAAATGGGCGGGCTCAGGGTTGACCTTGAATGTTCTTCACCCACAGAACAAGAAAAAGAAGAAAACAGATTTCATTCCATACAGAGATTCTGTGCTGACCTGGCTCCTCCGAGAAAATTTGGGTGAGGACTCTTAGGTTCTCCTACCCCTAGGGTTCTAATTTCCACCCTGACCACTGTTCTGCCTTCCCTCCTGAGAAGGGGTGTCCAACCGGCAGGAGGCCTCTCACCCTTTCTGGGCCAAGGCTGAGGCAAACCTGGGGGATCCTTCTGGAGGGCCTGGGCTGGTGGCCCGCGAAGGGCTAGGGAGAGCAAGTGCGGGGAAGCAGGATGGCCCACAGGGCCACAGAACACACACACCCATGCTGGGGCTCCTGCTGTAAGCCTGTGACACCCAGACCAAGTAGCACCCCTTGCCGGGACCCCATGGTTCCGGGGAGCCCTGCTTGCTTGCTGGGTTTTTGGCTGGTGCCATCTGTCACCAGTTCCTCTTGATTTCTGAGCCCCTAAGACACAGGTAGGGAGATGGAGACCGAAGGGTCCCAATACTGATCCCTTTCCTCCCAAAAATAACCTTGGGGATCCTCCGCAGCTATATTCACAGCTTGGGAGGCTGACACCCAGGATGGTAAACTGAGTCTCGTGCTGACCCGGTGAACATAATGCAGACCGGTGGGCCCTACAGCCTTCCTCAGCTTTGTGGCCACGGTGCAGGAGCCCCGGCTGGCCGACCCCGCACCCCAGAACCAGCCCGCTGCTCCCTGCTCTGGCTGGTGGCGGGAGGCTCCCTGCGGGGGGAGGGCCCTGAGCGTGGATGGGGGTGTCGCAGGAGTGTGTTCCTTCGCCAGGGACGTGTACCGGAAGGCCTCTGCCAAGGGCTGCGCCCAGCTCCGGGGTCGGGGCAGGGGGAGCCCCCGTGAGGCCCAGCCTGGCAGGCGGTGTGGCATCGCACCCCAAGCCCTTCACACTGTCACCTTGCGGTTCGTGTGGGGGCCACACTCTGGGAACGCGGCCCCCAGGACACAAGTCCCTGGGCTGCCCAGGCCGCTGACCTGCCCGCACCCAGCCCCGTGCTCACCGCGTTCTGAGGCTTCGAGTGACCCGCCGGCTCGGAGCGGAACCGTCCGCGTCCTCACGGTGCTCCGGGCTCCGCGCCGCCCTCGGCCAGGACTCGGACACGGAATGTTAAAAAAATATTCCGAATGAGAAAAATAGAAATGAGAGAAATTGTTGCATCTTGAATTGAAATGAATGTTGAATTTCTAAAGAGATTGTCCCGGCATCGCAGGAAACGCTGTCGCGGGGAGGGGGCCTGGCTGTCGCCAAGTAGCCCCAATGTGAGAAAGCACACTGTAGGAGAACGACCGGCTGCCCTCTGCAGGGCCGCAGGCCAGGCCTCCTGTTCACACCGCAGCCCGTGACTCGGCTTACCCGTCTGGGCCTCGGCCTCTCCAGCTGCGACGGTAGGAGGGGACGGGGCAGAGGAGCCCTTACGCCCCGGCCTTCTTCCCACAGGCGGGAACTCGAGGACGGCGATGGTGGCGGCCCTGAGCCCCGCGGACATCAACTACGACGAGACGCTGAGCACGCTGAGGTGCGCGGGGGGGCGCGGCGGGCCCCGGCCTGGGTCCCTCTGTCCCCGAGTTGACACTCCAGCGGCTGCCGGGCGCGCCCGGGTCTTCACGGCCCGCTCCGTTCCCACCGCCCGTGGGGCTCCGGGCGGCCCAGGCCCCGCGTGGTCCAAACTGGGTGTTTAAGGAGCAAAAGGGCACGGATGTGCTCCCAGGCTCCCTGTGGCTGCAGGGCGGGCAGCCTGGGCGCGGCTCTGTCCCCTTGGGGCCCCGGGCCCCGGGCGCCGTCCACAGCCCCCTGGCTGTCCAGGTACGCCGACCGGGCCAAGCAGATCCGCTGCAACGCCGTCATCAACGAGGACCCGAACAACAAGCTGATCCGCGAGCTGAAGGACGAGGTGACCCGGCTGCGGGACCTGCTGTACGCCCAGGGTCTTGGGGACATCACCGACAGTGAGTGTCTGGGCCCCCTGTCCCGCCGGCCCCTATCGTCTCCCTCCTTGGGACGGCCACCTGCCGGCTCTGCAGGGGTCGCTCAGGCTGTCCTCGGGGCGCCGAGCTGTACCCCAGCCCCACTCCGGGTCCCTGGGCCAGCCCCCTCGGGGAGGCGGGGAGGCGGGGCTGTTCGGCGGCTTGGGTCTGGCCCCCGGAGCAGGCCGCACACGGTTTCCCCGGAAGCCACCTGGGCGTGCGGGGCTGCTAGGGTGGCCGTGGTCCCCCCCCCCCCCCGAGAATCTGCTGAAGACCCCGCCACCAGACCTGCAAGGGGCCGGCCTCAGGTCCTCGGGGACAAACCTGCTCTTCTGTTTCTCTGTCTCTCCTCCCTCCCCCACGCCTCCCTCCCCTTAGCCAACACTGTGCCCGGAGGACCCAAATGTGTGTATCCCCCTACTGCTCCCCGCTTCCCTGCTTCTGTCCCTGCTCCGCGGGTGTAGGGCAGCACGGCGGGGACGCGCCCGCCCAGCCCTCCTCCGCCTCCCCCTGGTCAGGACAAGGGCATCTCGGTAGGCGCGAGGCACGTTGCCTGGTGCGCTTATGCTCCTGGCTCAGCCCGTGTCTGTGCGGGAAACTGAGGCACGGGGAGGCCTAGTGCCACCAAGGCCCTCTCAGGCTGGAGGTGGCCGCGCTTGTCCCCCCTGAGGCCTGGGGAGCTCAGAGTGGTAGCTAGCACCCGAGGACGGGGAGCGCTGGAGGGCCTGAGTAGGCCGGGTCTGCCCCCGGCTCCCAGCAACGGCCTCCCCTGGGGCCCCTCACATCTTGAAGCCCCTTCCGCTGGGAGTGCCGAGTGAGAATGCTGCCAGGGCCTCCCAGCCTGTGTCCTGGCCTTGGGCCTGCGGTTTGGGGCCTCCCTGGCCCAGCGGCCGCAGGGCCCCCTCACTGTCCCTAGGGCCCCGTGCTGCCCTACGTTTGCTGCTGCCCTGCTGCGTGTCTGCTTCTGCCAGGGGGTTCTCCGTCCCTCCCCCAGCTGGGGGTGTCCCGGCCCCAAGTCCCAGGCCTTAGGGGGCATGGAATCCTGGGGCGGCCAGAGCAGGCTCTTCAGGGTGGAGGGGCCAGGGCTCTTCTGGGGTCCCGCCGTCCACCTCTCCTCCAAGGTGCCCTCGGTGGGGCTGGACAGTTAGTGCAGCGCGGTCCCCGCAGCCTGGGGGCACTCGGCTGGCCAGGCGGGTGATGGGTCCAGGTGGGGGGTGCCCGTGGCAGAGAACGAGGCTGGGTGTCAGGGCCCTGGGTGCAGGAGGGCCACGGGGCAGGGACAGCCAAGGCAAGGAGACCGGTGGGGTGCAGAGACCGCCAGGAGACCGCAGGCCCGGGCGGGGAGGGGAGGATCGAGAGGAGCTCGAGGGTGCCCTGCTGCTGCCGGCGTGCCGGGAGGGCTCTGGGGGCTGGGTCCCCCCCTGCACGTGCTTGTCCAGCGCTGGGCCCCCCGCTGCACCTGCCGCTCGTCTTTCCTGCCGCTCTTCACCCACCACCTCTTGCTTTTTCCCAACTTGGTCTTTCTTTTCTCTCCCTCCCGTCTGTCTGCCCTCCCCCCCGCCCCCGTAGACGTGTCCGACCTTGAGAACAATAACGGTAACCGTGGCGGGGTGGACTTGGGCCCAGCCCCTGACACTCTCTCCACAGTGACCAACGCCCTGGTGGGCATGAGCCCCTCGTCCTCGCTCTCGGCCCTGTCCAGCCGCGCCGCCTCCGTGTCCAGCCTGCACGAGCGCTTGCTGTTCGCCCCGGGCAGTGAGGAGGCCATCGAGAGGCTGAAGGTGAGGGCACGCCCGGCAGGGGCAGCACTTCGTCTCGGGGGCCCCCGGCACCGAGACCCCTGCTCCCCAGGCTCGCTTGGAGACGGAGGCGGCCGTGCGGGCGGGAACAGAGCAAGTCTGGGTCTGTCCCCACGGGGGTCCCAGGGGGCTCTGCACTCACACCTGTGACCCCGTCGGGGTCCGGCTGGCTTTTAGTTGACGGGCCTGGCGTCCCTGTAGCGAATGACTGTGCGGTGCTGGGCTGGGTGGGGCTGAGGTGACTGAGCCGACACACCGAGGCCAGACCGCGGCTGGGGGGCACGGGGTGTGTGGGGGACCCTGGGGCGCAGGGCCCGCTGGGGTGCAGGCCTGGGAAGGAAGCCAGGAGCCAGTGCTGATGTTGAAAGTGCTAGTCCTTATGTCCTGGCAGTGTCCCCGTGTGTCTCTCAGTGTCCCTGTGTGTCTCTCAGTGTCCCCGTGTGTTTCTCAGTGTCCCCGTGTCTGTCAGTGTCCCCGTCTGACAGTATCCCTGTGTGTCTCTCCGTGTCCCCGTGTGTCTCTCAGTGTCCCCATGTGTCTCTCCGTGTCCCCGTGTGTCTCTCCGTGTCCCCGTGTGTCTCTCAGTGTCCCCGTGTGTCTCTCAGTGTCCCCATGTGTCTCTCAGTGTCCCCGTGTGTTTCTCAGTGTCCCCGTGTCTGTCAGTATCCCTGTGTGTCTGTCAGTGTCCCTGTGTGTCTCTCTGTGATCCCCTATGTCTCTCCGTGTCCCCATGTGTCTCTCAGTGTCCCCACGTCAGTGTCCTCGTGTGTGTATATGTGTTTCCCTTTCTCCTGGTTTATTTTGCCCTTTTCTTTACTGCCTGGCTGCATCCACAGGAGAGACTTGTGTCCATGGACACATTAGCTCCTCAGCCCTTCACCTTGACCTTTCCGGTGTTGTATGGTCTAGACAGACTGGGAACTGGGGCCCAGATGGTCCGCAGAGCTTTGCCTGGAAGCCTGGCCTCGGCCCGCTCCCGCCCCAGAGACCCCCACGCCCCCTCCGCTCCGTCCGCTCCCGCCCCAGAGACCCCCACGCTCCCTCCGCTCC
>PITA01026623.1:0-22334 GCA_004023965.1 Spilogale gracilis
GGAACACTTTCCAATTCATTTTCTATGACCAACATAATCCTAGTACAAAAACATTTTGGACAAAGACATTTTAAAAAATTGCAAAAATATCCCTCATGAACAAAAATGAAAAAAAAACCTCAAGAAAATACAGTAAAATTCAACATACAAAAAGAATAATACAAGTTTGGTTCAACACTTGAAAATCTATAACTGACCAGTCCATTTTCAGTTTTCCATACTTTGCCCAAAGACCTGTTGGAACCATACTAAACTTAGGAAAGGAGTGTAAATAATTTTTGAGAGAAATAGTCTAGTGACAAATTCATCATTAATTAGTCAAATCAGAAAGCTCCCCTAGGCAATTTCTAAGCTTTAACATTTTGTTCTTTACAAAGATCAACATCAGAAAAGGAATATAAATAATAAACAATTCTTCATCTTTTGCAAAAACAGAATTACACTGGATCCATGCCCAGTCTAGTTCAAGGAAAAAAAAAATCTTTCCTAATATTCTTTTAATTAATGAATAAAAAAAAACATGGTTGAATACAGATCTCCCTGTAAATTGGAAATGCATTATAGCAACATAGTGTGTACTCAAAAGCACTCTATCCCAGGAAACTTGTAATTAAGTTTCTCGCAAAAGAAACAATAAAACAGGGAACGCTCATTCTTTCAGGCATATTAAAGCACTAATTTATGCCACTGTTGTTGTTAATAGTGTCCCCGGCTGTCCAAAGACAGCCTAGGAAAACAATGGTTAATTCAGATAATGAGAACTATTTAACTTAAAATACTTCTCTCCATGCCTTCCAAGGAAATTCAGAAACATATTTTGTTCAGAAGCTACCCTTAACCCAAATATTCTGGTACATTTATCTTCCCTCCGCATTACTTAGCTCTTCTTTTATCTTAATTTCTTTGGTTTTATCGATACTCCCTCAAATTCATTTTAGAAGTGGGTAACATACAAATAAAATAAGATGCTAAAAACTAAGGAGGCTGTACTCATTAGAACTGAGCAGTATTTCATTACTTTCTGAGCTATAAATTAAGGGGAAAGAGCTACCCAAAACATTGTAATGAACAAGGATGAAAACAAATTTGAATAAAAGTTAAAGAAACAGTAATTTTTAGTCCTTTTCCAATCAATGAATGTAATGGGTTTACTTTACCTTAATTTCTATCCTTGCTCTGTGAGGAAAAAGCTGTCCGATCATAGAAAAGTCAGTTCCTACCATGCTGATGGCTAAAAAAAACATATCTGTTTCTGTAAAAAGATTCAGAAAGAATGAAAATTAATCTCAGTAAGTCAGAGGAAAAAAATCTTAGATTAAGTATATATTTTGAGTTAAAAACAAATTTGAGAGTACCTACATGGTATTTAGGAAATCCTTAGTTAATTGTATTGCAAAGAACTTCATGAATCTCAAACACCTCTAAACTTTTATACAGAAACATGATAAAAGAAATTTGTATGTTCATGCCAAAGCAACTGGAGTTAAAAAAAAAAAAAAAAGACAACAACGTTCTGCCTTTCTGGTCTCAAAGTGACCAAAACTGTCAGTCACAGCCAGTATATTACTGCTTTAATGGAAGCAACTGAGATGTGCTAATTAGTATGTGAAAGAAAGTAGCTTAAAAAACACATAAGAAACTACTAATAGAAGTAACCTGAACAGAATAGGAGTGGGGAAGTCAGAGGAAGGAAGTATACCATCTCTATTGTTACCCTGTATTAGTCTGTTGTGTTTAACTTTTTTTCCCAAAACAACCTGCATTATTTTGATAAGAATAAGCAATATCGTTCAATAGGTATTACATGCTTCAATAGTCTAATTTTTACCTTTACACACTTTATTATACAACAAAGGTATAACATTATAATGATTATTAAATTCCTCAAAAATGTTATTTTTTATACAGGGATTTGACAGGAATATTCCAGCCCAAATGACCATAAGGCTAATTCCTAAAAAGATTACTAAGATAAAGCCAGACATACAGTTCTACAGTACTGGGAGAGGGAGCCCTACTGGAAGAGAAGATAAAGAGAAAATAACATGGTTTGTGTTTTATTTACTTAACAGAAAATAATTCACTTTATTTCAAATAAATAAACTACACAATTTAAAATGAAAATAAGTTACCTTTATTTGACCATGGTTTAGAATAATAGTTTTTCCTAAAGCTGGAATATGTAGTTGTAGAACCACGCTCAAATATGGGGTCATTTTCCTCAACCACACAGGGGCCTTTTGTCCTTAAAACTTCTACAGTTAAACTGAAAAAGAAAAATTTTTAAATAGATCTGCACTGAAAGAAAAAAAAATATCTGAATAGTTATATTTTGAAATTTACCATGGCAAAATCGTATCAAAAAAGTATAATATATGAGGTATGCATATTTTCTAAGAATCTACTAATTTTCACTTAAAATGTAATGGCCAGGGAATAAAAATAAATGTTAACATTTTTCCAAAATCCTTAACAGCAATATAAAATTTACACATTATCTTTGGGCTCAAAAAATTATGTTTTATTAACTTGTGAATTTTTAATATTTAATATTTTCTTATCATGCTAGACCTATATTTAATATTTTCTTATCATGCTAGACCCAGTAAAAGATATCAAGAAATATTAACACTTGATATGTATGTTTAATATCACTGTACACAAAACAGTTAAATGTTTTTAACTATTTAATGACCTGTAAAACCATCATCACAATATAAAACACACAAAAACAATTACTAATAGTATTGTATTAATGTTTAAGTATCATAGAATTTTAACACGGTATAAAAAGACTTTTTAACTAACTAAACTGTTGGAAGACTTTCTATTACCCTTTTCTTACTTACTTTCTACCTATGAATTTATCTTCTTTTTCAAAAAAACATGCTTTGGACAAACAACAAATTTTGCAATGCCATATTTGAAAAATGTAATATTATAAATGAAAAATTAAAGCATAAGGTGAATTAAACATTGTCATAACAGAAATCATAGAATATTAAACCTATGATACATTGTATTTTCATTACTTATTACCAGACAACAAAACATGGTAGTAGTTAATAATATGAGAACCTGAATTTTGACTTCAAGACAATCAATTTTTGAAATCTACATCAGTAGAGGCCAGCATATGATTAGTTCCATAGCTCATCCCAGTTACCAGTAAAGTTAATCAACAATGGTGGTAGGTTAACAGATGATAGAACAAGAGTACACCTTTTCATACAAAACACAGCATAAAAATTCCTAAACATTATAAATGAATCTAACTCACTTTTCCATTTACAACAACCATTACAAAAATAAAAACATCAGTGTCTAAGTGATAATAACTGATGCGGAAACACTCTCTCTCATTAAACAAAGTACATTTGTTCTCTGGTTTGAAATCACTTTTTAAAAAAAAAAAAAAAACTTACCTTTCTTCATCCAAAATAATGGAACCATCTTCCGCCACTTTTACTCGAGGAACCAGCAATGGCCCATCATCCACCTCGTCTTCTCGTTCTTCATTATCTGCAGTTTCAGGAGTACTCTTACCTTCTTGCCTACCACATGTAAAGATAGGTTAATTCACATATCTGTGAGAAGTATTTTCTGAATACTACAAACTTGTGAAATAAATAACTTCAAATTCTACCTTCTATTTATTTCCAACTTTCCCTATAACATAATTAAAAATTTACATGTTAAGGACGGGGCTATAAGATTTCTCTAATTTTATCTGGTAGCTTTTAGTAAAAAGCCTCTAATCACTTTTGAAAATAGAGGAACAAATTCTCTCATCTTTTCTGTCTCAACGGAATATCAGATAAACTAAACAGATATTGGGGAATTAATCACACACACACACACACACACACACACACACACACACACACACACACCCTTACAGTTATAGAGCATTAGTTTCCAGATCATTCTATTAACTCTTCTTCTAACAATCCTTGGGCATTGGTATTTTCTCTTTTTTTTAAAGATTTTTTAAAATGTATTTGAGAGAGAAAGCAAGCAAGCACAACAGGAGGGGAGAGGGAAGGAGAAGCAAGCACTCCAATGAGCAGGGAGCCCAATGTGGGGCTTGATCCCAGAAACCCTCAGCTGAAGGCAGATGCTTAATCAACTGAGCCACCCAGGTGCCCCAAACATGAGTATTTTCAAACCCATTTGAGGTTTGCAGTAGATAAACAATCTTTGCTCTATATTTCACAACAATAAAGGCAGAATAAGGAGCTAAACACAATTTTGCAGATAATAACACTGAATCCCATATACCTTACATTCAACTACATGATCTCCTTAAGGTCTTCTGTACACAGAAGCAAACGTAACCCATCAATCTGTAAAAATGTAACCTATTGCCAAAGTCTGAGAATTCTGCTTTAAAACGATATAAATTCTAAGCAAAACAGCAATCATTACTTAATAACCTTTGAAGTAAGAACCAGAAAATCCCAATGTTTCTGGTAATTTTCCATAATCTCCCCCATCTTGAATGACAAAACTACAGTAACTTCTCCGGAAGCCTCTTGGAGACGTAAGTGAACATTACAGTGTGGTGTAGAAGGCAACAACAAGAAGCATGTACAAAAAAACAGATCCTCTTGGGGCGCCTGGGTGGTTTAGTTGATTAAGCAATTGCCTTCAGCTCAGGTCACGATCTCAGAGTCCCAGGATAGAGCCCCACATTGGGCTCCCGACTCAGCAGGAAGCCTGCTTCTCCCTCTCTCACTCCCCCTGCTTGTGTTCCCTTGCTAGCTGTGTTTCTCTCTGACAAATAAATAAATAACATCTTAAAAAAAAAAAAAATCCTCTAGTGGCATCAAAACTATAAAAAGAAAGGAAAGAAAAGGAAAAAGAAAAACATATATGCTTGTTTGGAATGGAACTAGAATGTTACATTAAAAAATCAGTAACATGGGTGCCTGGGTGGCTCAGTGGGTTAAAGCCTCTGCCTTCGGCTCAGGTCATGATCTCAGAGCCCTGGGATCGAGGCCCACATTGGGCTCTCTGCAAGGCAGGGAGCCTGCTTCCTCCTCCCTCTCTGCCTGCCTGTGATCTCTCTCTGTGTCAAATAAATAAATAAAATATTTAAAAAAAAAAAAAAAATCAGTAACATTTGTTGCCTCTACAGAGGAACAAGATGACAGAAAAACAGATTTGGAAGACTTTTTTCAGTATACTTTTGTTCCATGTGGTTTTGTACAATTCTATTATATCATTATTCTAAAAAAAAAAAAAAAATCCTTTTTAATTCTAAAAGCTTTAACTGAAATCATACCATACCACTGGCCATTTCCATATATAATACACAAACAGTGTGCACTTTTCATTTTGATTTAAATCAGGCATTAACTTTCATTCTTGTTGTTCTATTTAAACATTCCTATCACATGTAACTTGACTACAACAAAAAGCATTATTTGATTTTTTTTTTTAAACTCTACCCACCAAAGAATTTATTAAAAAGACAAACAAAAAACAGTAAGAAAAATGCTTACTCTCTTGGCTGGACTGGTGTCAAAGATTTTTCAGTTTTCTTTTCTTGCTCCAGTGAAGAACTAACAAATAATTATAACATTTGTTTTAAATATGTAAAAAAATTCAATATTTAATATAAAAAATACTTCAAGTAATTCACACATCATGTCTATTCTATCCATCAGCAAGAAAATTATTTTAACTTTTTTTAAATGATACACCATGACATCATCATTAATGACAGTGTGTGTGGTCCAAGAGTCAATTACTCAAAATCTTTAGTCATCAAGTATAAATAATTTGTTACACTAGTAGGAAATGTTTTTACTCCTTAATTCCTTAGTAAATGGAGGCTCTCTCAGTCCTGAGGCCTAAAGCAACTTACAAGGGGCTTTTCTCCCAACCCTTAGATGTCAAATAATGCGAAAACCTAGGTTTTTGGCCCTTCCTTCAAGAGGCCAAAGACCTGCTGAATCTGAAAAAAGCTATACTGAAAACATGGCACTATTCCTACATCCACCTGATAAACCATGAAGAACAGAACACTGAAATTTATTATAAACCATCTGCTTCTCCAGACTAACTTTGATTAAAGAAGCTTTGTTCTTAGAGAATTTGTTTATCAGATGCCCCTATATTTAATGAGGTGGTAAGGATAAAAATTAGACCATTCCTTCATAAACAGGTTACAGTGTACAAGAAATAGAATCTGTAATATTGATTAGAGAAAAACTGTTTAGTTGGTTTTACAACAGCTTAGAAATAAGAAAAGAAACTTACTTTTTAATCTCAGAAGTAAAGGATACAATCTCAAGAAAGGAGCTACCTTATCACCGAATTTTTTTTTTTAAATTCTAAAAGAGCCTTTTAGGAAGATGGCGCCGAAAGCTAAGAAGGAAGCCCCTGCCCCTCCCAAAGCCGAAGCCAAAGCAAAGGCTCTGAAGGCCAAGAAAGCGGTCCTGAAAGGTGTCCACAGTCACAAAAAAGAGAAGATCCGGACGTCACCTACGTTCAGACGACCCAAGACTGCGTCTCCGAAGGCAGCCCAAATATCCTCGAAAGAGCGCCCCCAGGAGAAACAAGCTTGATCACTATCCAATCATCAAGTTCCCTGACTACTGAGTCAGCCATGAAGAAAACAGAAGACAACAATACACTTGTGTTCATTGTGGATGTCAAGGCTAACAAGCACCAGGTCAAACAGGCTGTGAAGAAGCTCTATGACATTGATGTGGCCAAGGTCAACACCTTGATCAGGCCTAATGGAGAGAAGAAGGTATATGTTCAGCTGCCCCTGACTACGATGCTTTGGATGTTACCAACAAAATTGGGATCATCTAAACTGAGTCCAGCCAGCTAAATCTAAATATAATTTTTTTCATGATGTAAAAAAAAAAAAAAATTCTAAAAGAACATCAAATGTGCTATAAATTTTGTCAACACGCTTTTGGAAAACATTGAAACTCTACTCAAAAGTGATACTTAAATCACTGTATACTCAAAGAAAAGAAAGCAAGTAAAGTTTACTTACGTCATTGGATTGTTATCTGGCAGGTAATATATGAAATCTCTCATAGTCATTTTTGAACGATCTGGTGGCTTCTGACTTTCATTTATGGCATATTTGTTTTTCCATTGCTTCTAGGCACATAAACACACACAAAGACCCACTTTTATTTTAAAATACAGAAAAATTTCACACGTACTGTACTCGAAGGTACAGCTCACTGTTGCATTCATTCCAAGTGATTTAATATTCCTAATTTAAGGAAAAATTTCCTAAACTGAATATTAAAAAGTTGTAGCACATCAAGGAACCATAAAAACTAAAGTGTGTAGGACTGGACAAAAGCTCAATGTATAAATCATACCAATGTCTTCTAACTGTAAGACTTTACTAAGAATTTATAAGCATATAGCTTTTGTTTATCCAGTAGTGAACTGGATTTCTGTGAATTTCATAAAATTCTTGAAGCAAATGTTTAATTTTTTAATTCCCCAGATTAAATCTACCTAAGCAGATTAAATAAACATAGAACATCTTGAAAGACTTCAATTCTTGAGACAGATTCAAATCCCACTGATGTGTGACACAAAGCAAGTAACATCTAGGAGCCTTTATCTATCTGTATAAAAATACTGATGTCTACTTCACAAATGTGATAGAATTAAATAACAAATATAAAGCACCATGCGAAGTGCCCTCACCCTAATTAAAAAGGGTATTCTATAATTAAGAATAAGAGTTTAAGAGTTGACATGTGTTGGGCTCTTACTACTTGCAGACATTAGTCTAAATGTGTTTTATGTGTATATACTCATCTAATCCTTACAATCCTCCAATGAGACACATACTGTCATCAGTTTTATTTTACAGATGAGGACACAGAAAAATTAATTAAACTGTGCAAGGTCACATAGTAAGGGATGACTCTAAAATTCAAATCTTAAGTATCTAACTGCAGATTTACATGCTTCATTATTGGTACAGTGCCCTTTTCGAAAAATAATTAATCTTCGGGGTGCCTGGGTGGCTCAGTTGGTTAAGCGACTGCCTTCGGCTCAGGCCATGATCCTGGAGTACCGGGATCGAGTCCCACATTGGGCTCCCTGCTCAGCGGGAGGCCTGCTTCCCCCTCTCTTACTCCCCCTGCTTGTGTTCCCTCTCTGGCTGTGTTTCTCTCTGTCAAATAAATAAAATCTTAAAAAAAAAAAAAAAAGAAAGAAAAGAAAAGAAAAATAATTAATCGTCAAGATTAAAAAGATGGACTCAAAAATAAACAGATGGACTCTATACATACATGCAAATTTTTCCCATTTACAATTTCCATATTGTCAACTCAAAAAATATTACTAATTCATTTTGCTCAAGTACACTTGTCTTTTAAGATTTTATTTATTTATTTGACAGAGAGAGAGATCACAAGTAGGCAGAGAGGAAAGCAGAGAGAGAAGGAAGCAGGCTCCCCGCTGAGCAGAGAGCCAGCCGCGGCCTCGATCCCAGGACCGAGATCATGACCTGAGCTGAAGGCAGAGGCTTTAACCCACTGAGCCACCCAGATGCCCTCAAGTATACTTGTCTAAATTCAAATAAATATAACTCATGTCACTTGGACATCATGAAAAATAAAACTGAAAGTTTATTTTATAAATATACTTTGTATATTTTTCTCTGTATGTATATATACAGAATTTCTATTTGTGGCCTTCACCAGAAACAACTAAAGATATAGATGAATATATAAAAATTAACACAGTGACAAAAAAAGCTTATTAAGTCCATTGTACTTATTAATCAGTTAACAAACGGGATATTGACAAATTACAGGCCTGTACCGGTGAAACAAATAATACATTATATGTTAATAACAGAAACAAAAACAAAGGGAATATTAGTTGATTATGCTACATTAAATGCTTATGCTTATGATTATGCTACAGATATTTTTACTCCAAATGATGCCAGACTAAAAAAATAAAAACAGAATTCTAGCAGGGACCAGTCAAAATGTGATTTTGGTGGCGCCTGAGTGGCTCAGTGGGTTAAAGCCTCTGCCTTCGGCTCAGGTCATGATCTCAGGGTCCTGGGATCGAGGCCCGCATCTGGCTCTCTGCTTAGCAGGGAGCCGGCTTCCTCCTCTCTCTCTCTGCCTGCCCCTCTGCCCACTTGTGATCTGTGTATCAAATAAATGAATAAAATCTTTAAAAAAAAAAATGTGATTTTTGTCTCCCTTACCTTTTCTTTTCTCAATTCTTCTTTTAACATTTCTCTTAGTTTCTGGGCTTTATATAATCGGTATCTGTCTGAACATGGCTGTTTCTCTTTTGTTGAAACAGGGTTCGGCTGTGCAACTTCTTGATTAGCTGTAGATAAGGGATGAGATTCTGAAAGAACACTGATACCAGGCTTAACCAGAGTAGGAATACTTGATATTCTCTTTCTTCTCTGTGAAACAGTAGAGGAAGATTTACTGGATTCTTCAACATAATTCTCATTGTCAGTCTTTTCATCACTGTTGAAATTTAAGAAAAAGAAAAAAAAAAGGGCACCATGGATCTTTTACATTCTAGTTTCAAAAAACTAGCCTGGTGAAAATCTAAAACAGTAAATCTCATTATTAAAAAAAAAAATCAATGACTTGAGATATACATTAATCATGACAGAATCTGCAATAAAAATTTTACTTAGTAAATGTTTTTAACAGATATATAAATTCTAAAAAAGACTGTTAATCTTTTTCAAACTTCAAGTCCCTTAGGGCAATAGCACATACTATTTCATGTTCCCCCTAACTCTTTCAAGGAAAACAAAAGGCCAAGATACCAATTTAAGCTTAATTACCCTATTCTGAACCACTAGGTAACTGATAATTGTTTTTCTTTATAATGTATACTGATATCCCCCTGAACTGATCTAAATTACTGAAATTTTACTCTTATCAACCTGAGATCAGTCCAACCAAACATACAAAACTTCAAACTTCTAAAATATCTCTACAGAAGTACTTGAGAATATACACTTTGCTACATTAATCAAACCAAATATTGTCTGAGGCAGAAATCATTTCTCTTCTTTCGGATAACTAGTTACATAGCTATCAAACTCCTCACTCACAAAAAGTCACTCCAAATTACATATTCGGTACATAGCTCGGATTGGATATACATATTTCAGAAATGGCCTAAAAGCAAATTAAGTGAAGAAGATAGAGGGTATAAGAATTAAAAGTAGTCAGGGAGCATGGATGGGTCAGTCAGTTAAGCATCTGCCTTGGGTTCAGGTCATGATCCCTGTCCTGCATCAGACTCCCTGCTCTCTGCCTCTCCCTCTCCTTCCATGTGCTCTCTCACTTTCTCTCAAATAAATAAAATCTTTAAAAAAAAATTAAATGTAGTCTACGCTTTCATGTTATGATTAGTTTTATATAAAAGTGGAAAACGGGGATGCCTGGGTGGCTCAGTAGGTTAAGCATCTGCCCTGGGCTCAGGTCACTGATCCCAGGGTCCAGGGACAAAGTCCCAAATCCAGCTCCTGGCTCAGCGGGGAGCTTGCCTTTCACTCTGCAAACTACTCCCCCTACTTGTGCTCATGCTCTCTCTCTGACAAATAAATATATAAACTCTTAAAAAAAAAAAGAAATAAAAAAAATAGAAGTAGAAAATGCTGAACCTATAGGATATCTTTCCAAGAAATTTCCATTTTTTTTGAAGTTTATTTATTTTTCTTTGTAATCTATGCAGTCAATGTAGGGCCCAAACTGATAACCCCAAGATTAAGAGTCACATGCTCTTCCGACTAAGTCGGGCACCCAAAGAAATCTCCAATTTAAATTCTTATCTCAGGCACGTTGGGCGTCTGCCTGTTCAGGTCATAATCCCAGAGTCCCGGGATTGATCCCCGCATCGGGCTCCCCGCTTGGCAGGCAACCTGCTTCTCCGTCTCTCACTCCCTCTGCTTGTATTCCCTCTCTAGCTGTGTTTTTCTCTGTCAAATAAATAAATAAAATCTTTAAAAAATAAAAAATAAATTCTTATCTTAGCCTTTATAACATAATACATGCACCATGTGTATTTCATCCAATTATGCTGAAACCACAAGGACAAAACATACATCCTATGTTTTTACCACGTATTTCTACAACAGCAAAGACCCACAAAAAAGAAAAACACAAAGTAAAAAAAAAACAAATATATTCCCTATATGCCAACTCTAAGAAACCAAATATCCTCAAACTCAAATGTCTCAAAACTACAGAACCTGAGTAATTTATTAAATTAAACATCATGTACTTATATGTATTAAAAGGATTGCTTCCAACTCCAGTAATAGTGACTGATATCCATATTTCCTTTTTTAGAGAAATTCTGAAGAACTATTTGTATAAGAAACTTGGAAATTACTAAGCATCACTAAGCTGGCAAAGTAACACCCTATACCCAGCACCAGTACAGGCCAGCAAAGTTTGGCCAAAAAGAACGGAACAAAATTTTCACCTTCCTGTCAAAGCATACAGAGAATTTATACCATCTCATTGTCATCTAATAGGGCTCAGTTTTATTGCTTTCCTCACATTCATACTACAGAAACAGAGGCTATTAGCAGCCCAACGTGCCTTAACTTTAATTACTGTGTTAATTACTACCACTGCATTTATTTTAAACAAATAATTTTTTGTAGGCAACTATTCTGCCATGTCCTATGCAAGATAGTTTATGTCAGTTTTTCTAAACTCCACAATAACTCTCCAAAGCATGTAATATTATCTCCATTTTAGAGTAAGTAAATTCTACCTGGCCAAGTCTAATGAACTGTTAAATAAAGAAAAAAAAATCCTGAATCCAAATGTGGCACTAGCATAATGCTTCTCCCTTCAGAAAACATGGCCAAGGGCGCCTGGGTGGCTCAGTGGGTTAAAGCCTCTGCTTTTGGCTCAGGTCATGATCTCAGGGGTCCTGGGATGGAGGCTCGCGTCTGGCTCTCTGCTTCCTCCTCTCTCTGCCTGCCTCTCTGCCTACTTCTCTCTCTCTGTCAAATACATGAGTAAAATCTTTAAAAAAAAAAAAAGAAAAGAAAAGAAAAAAAAGGAAACCTGGCCACTACAAAGGGGTGTGCCCTCAGATTAAAGCAACTTACCACATCTCCTTTCCACTGACACAAATTAGCAGAACCAAAGTAACACTGGTCTTTTAAGAATAAATGAATGAGGGAGCCGGGGTGGCTCAGTGGGTTAAAGCCTCTGCTTTTGGCTCAGGTCATGATCTCTGGGTCTTGGGATCAAGGCCCGCATCGGGCATCGGGCTCTCTGCTCAGCGGGGAGCCTGCTTCCTCCTCTCTCTCTGCCTGCCTCTCTGCCTACTTGTGATCTCTCTCTGTCAAATAAATAAATAAAATAAAGTATTCTTTTTTTTTTAAGATTTTATTTATTTGACAGTGAAACACAGCCAGAGAGGAAATACAAGCAGGGGGAGTGAAAGAGGGAGAAACAGGCCTCCCGCCGAGCAGGGAGACCGATGCGGGACTCGATTCCTGGTCTCTGGGATCATGTCCTGAGCCGAAGGCAGTCGCTTAACCAACTGAGCCACCCAGGCGCCCCTAAAATAAAGTATTCTTTAAAAAATCTTTAAAAAAAAAACAATAAATGTTTTAAAAATTTTAAGAACTACTTAACCTCCTCAAAGTACTCCTAAGAATAAAAACTAAGTAATCTAAGGTAAGGAACTTTACCATGTGTGGATATTTTTCACTTCAAAACTGTTACATGTGGACTCTTCCCACCACCTCTTGAAGACACGGTCCCCACCCGGAGAAGCTACAACCCTTAACAAAATCCACATTTGCCACACCTTGTGGACAGAGCGAAAAACTGCAGCTGAGAGTAGGTTCAAATGGCCTCAACTCTAAGCCTTAATGCACAGGACAGAGGACTTTTATAGTAAATTCATCGGGTCAGCTTCCAGGTGACAGGCCCAGAGACGCGGGGCAGATGGAAATGCTCCCCTCTGCATGCACTTACCTGCTCCTGGAAGGCTTTTCTTGGGGCTCGGATCCTCCGCAATCCACCGGGGTCACATCTGTAGACTCCGCCGGCTTCGGGGAAGAGGCCGCTGCAGAATCCTGGGGCCTGGGTGCCTCTTGTCCACGTTGGGGGTTGGGGATGGTGGAACCCCTGGCGCCAACACCAGGCCTGACATTCGGCTTCACGCTAAGGCGTGCCCTGCGGAACATGGCGGAGCCAGGGGGCCCGGGGAGGCGGCCCCACGGCCGCTCTCAGCCCCGAGCCCCGGCCGCTGCCCAGAGAAGGGATTAAGAGCTACGCCCTTTCCACACAGCCACGCCACCAGACCAGCGGGCAGCTACCGCAGTTTCTCACCCCCGCCGCCTCCTCCTTCCTCCCGCCGCCGCCTCTTCTTCATGACCCTGCTACACTAATAGCTAAGTTTTCCCCAGTACCTTGCTTCCCCGCCCTCACAGGGCGCCGGAACTGATTACGCCATCAGCCAGCGCCGCGGAAGAACGTAAGACGCACAACTCTAGGAGCCATGGTAACTGTCAAACTATAGTCGCTTGTGAACCGGAAATTGGGACGCAGGATGAACTGCTCTCACCTCATCAGGAATCCCTAGGTATGACTGAAAGGAGGGGAAGGAGGTAGTCAAGCACCTCAGCTCAAACCTTTTGGAGACTATGAAAATCATGGGGGCCCCTGAGTGGCTCAATCAGAAAAGCGTGGGACTCTAGATCTTGGGAGTCATGAGGGCGAGCCCCGCATTGAGGGTAGAGAGTACCAAAAAAAAATAATAATAAAAAACTTTTTTAAAAATACCAAAAACGTCTTGTATAGTAGTGTCTGGTCACCAGCACATCCCCAGAACTTAGAATCTAAATTGAGTAGAACATGAATTAAAAATTGAGGTGTGAAGAAACTGGTAAATTACTTCCTAGAATGGGAGCTAGGTTTCTGGAACATGTGGGATGAAAACCATTCCGTGTATACCTTTGTGTACTTTTAAATATACCTGTTCAGAAATTATTATGGTTAAAACTATATAGTTATAGTAAATTAGTATAAGTATCTGCTTTGGGAGATAGCAATGAGCAATAAACGAGGCATTCCGGGTTGGGAAGAAAAAAATACTAAAAAGAAAAAAAGATAATTTAAGAATTTATTAAGTGCTATGAAACAAATTTAAGGGGTGCTATGGCAGGGGCACCTGGATGGCTCAGTTGGTTAAGCATTTGCCTTCCTGGCGGGTCATGATCTCAGGATCCTGGGATCCAGCCCTGCATCCAGCTCCCTGCTCATCAGAGAGCCTGCCGCTCCTCCTACTTGTGCTGTCTCTCTCTGTCAAATAAATAAATAAAATCTTTAAAAATAAATAAATAAAGGGTACTATAGAGATTAATGGTAGGCTGGCTTACTTTAGGTAGGTTGATTACACTTTTATAATGTGAGGGAAAGATGACCATAGATGAGGTTGGCCCTACACAGTATGAGCCAGTTTTTGAACCTACAATATAAATTCTCTGGCTCATTGCAACAGAGAGGCCCAACTTCCTTCTTGGAAGGACAATATTTTACAAGAACATCCTGCTAGTTAATAAAAACAAATGTCAAAGGAATTAAATCCTTTATTAATTAATCCTTGTTCTATCATCAAGAAAGAGAAAGAAAGGCTTGTGTTTTTGAGAGTAAGATAACAAAAATGGAAAGCACAGAAGAGAGAAGAGATTCCTCTCAGACTGGAAAGAAACTGGAGGTCTGTGGACTCTGTGGGCTCCCTCCAGTACCCTGGGAGAAGGGAATAGGGCATCAGATACACCAAGAGAAGCTCAAGAACTTGACAAAGAAACCCCTACTAAAGATGTCTCAGGAATCTTGGAGCTGCCCCCATGACCACAGGGCTTCACACAATATATTTTGGTACAACAACGCATTGCCTTTCCCCAAATGTTCTGTTCCACCTAAGAACCTAAGGACATTCCCACAATTCTGTACGTAAGACAGTCAATAAGGACAAAGATTTAATTTCTCACTAGTATAAAGATGGGAACAAAGTCAGATTTAATTTTGTTATTAAATATAAAGTTAGGCACACCTGGGTGGTGCAGTTGATTAAGCACCTGATTCTTGATTTCGGCTCTGGTCATGATTTCTGGGTCCTAAGATTGATCCCCTTTCTGCGCTCAGCTTAGAGTCTTACTTTATCCCTCTCCCTCTGCTCCTCCCTCTACAAGATCACTCTCTACTCACCCTCTCTATTTCAAATACATAAATAAATACAATCTTTAAAAATAAACAAATAAATATAAAGTTATCAGATATTTGTTACACGACAAATTTTGTGGAGTAATGGCATCACAGTAATTTCAAAAGTCTTTGGTTTTCTCCAACAGATACACACCACATTTTTTGTACATCGTATGTATCCCTACAACTCACAAAGTATATTTGCAGCCACAAAGAAAAAGCTCAATTAGACTGCAAATTAAGACCACATACAGAAACAAGAACACTATCACTTACCTTCCAATCCCAAACTGCTTCCCTTCCTTCTTTATGAGCCAGGCCAGAAAGTCAATCTTTACCTCCTGCTCCTTACTCCAGAAGTTGCTTAAGTGGAATCAGACACGTGGCCCATAAGTACTATTGAAGAGAGATGGAGCTTAAGGAGAGTGACAATCACACAAGGCCTCTGAGGTTAAAAGCATTACAGCAATAGCTAACTGATTGAGGGCTACGATATACTGGGCACTTAGCACTTCACATACATTAATTCAGTTAATTAAGGAGGAACATTTACCTTCCCATTTTACTGGTAAGGAAGCTTTACTGCAATGAAGTAACATGCCCAAGTTCACATATTTACTCATTGACAGAGACGCGCTTTCAACTAAGACATTCAATTTCCAGAGCTCTAAGTCTTCACCACTTTCTCCTACCTTCTCTAAAATAAGTGATTCTTCAGAGTTAAAATAAAAATTATTGAGCTTTGGTCATTCATACTTGAGAGTGCATTGTAGTATTTTCTATACTTCCATGCATGCTTGAAATTTTCCAAAAAAACTCTTCTAGAAACAGGGCGATTTGGGGGAGCACTTGGGTGGCTCAGTAGATTAAGCAGTCAACTCTTGGTTTGGGCTCAGGTCATGACCTCAAGGTCATGGGATGGAGCCCTGCAACTGGATTCTCCATCAGAGGACAGTCTGCTGTCTCTTCCTCTCTGTCTCTCTCAAATCTTTTTTTTTTTTAAAGGCCAATTTTAGAGTGTATGGACTAACTCCACACATTCATCAGTTTATAGTAATTAACGGGATAGGTGAAGAATATAAGAATTAACCAAATAAACCAACAGGCATCTTTCACGTCTGTTTCTAGCAAAGGCAAATGCACCATGGCTTTTACCCAGGTTCCAAGGTTATCCTGGATTATTATTAATGTGTGATAAACCTACATTCCCTGCCATTCCCTTCCCATCACACAACTCAAGCACAAGAGCCATTAACCTAAAACTCCTAAAGTACTATCGACCATGACAAAGGCACTGGCATTAAACGGGAAATGGAGAGATTTAAGAGTCTGTCTTAAATTTGAATCTCACTTCTACGAGTCGCTATCTGTTAGGTTAGTCGCTCCTGGTCTCAGAGTCTCAATCTCCTCTTCTGTAAAATGATACCAATGAAGCCTACCTTACAGGCTTGGTGCAGGAATAATAAAGAAAATACACAAAGAGCCAAACTGACTTTTGCAGAGTTAACCCTCAATCTGTTTTGTCCTTTTCCTTCTCCTCCCGCTTCTGCAAGGGACGAATAAAAGTTAACGTTCTTTGTTGAAAAATAAGATACAGTAGCATTTACTGTTTTTGTCGTTACCAAAAAATAGAGGATGGCCAGGCCCTAGTGTTGTGTACACAGTGCGTAAAATCCACAGACACGGGACCTGCTTTGTAGACTCGACGGTACTCGCGCGACCGAAACACCGCAGAGTGCGGATTAATATTCCGAGAGTGCAGATAGGAGAACCTCCACGAAGGCTGTCCCGCCTACCTGGCGGCGCACGCGCAGTCGTTCGCCCGCGAAGGTCCAGCCTCGGTGGGCGGGGCCACGGAAGGAGCGGAGGCGTTGCCCCACAGAGGGCGGGCGCGGGCTCAGCCTTCAAGGGCCGCCGGTGTAGACGATCGCTGAGGGTGCTAGGCGGCTGTTGCTTTCCCGAAGGGCTTTTTTCCAGGTTCGGTCCGGAGTCGACATGGCCCGTGAGTGTGCGGACGGGTGGGGAACGCGTCGGGGAGCGTCCGCTGAGGGAGCCTAGCTCTGAGGAGCGGCTGGACAGGAGGCGGGGGCTGGCAGGTGTAGCCCCTTCGGTCCAGCGGCGCGGGGACCCTGTCCTCAGTCCGCAGAGGGAGAGGTATGGTTAGCTTTGGGTCCGCCTGAGAAATCGGGCATGTACCTGCCGGTGAGGTGCGAGTTTTCACGATAAAGAACACCTCTCCGGAGGGATCCTTGTCTGACGGGCGTTGCTAGCTGGTACTTAAGGTCCTAAGGCCTGATGAGGACTGGAAGCTCCGACTGAGTCTCCTCCCTAGTTCTTTTGTTTGGCCCCTACAGGAATGTTTCTCGAACAGCCGCACTTGTTCGCCTAACAGTCGAATTGTGATGGGCCAACTTGTGGAGCTGTGTTCCCTGTGTATCTATCCTTCTTCCCATACACGCTTTTCAAAAGCTAGACCTTAATTTGGAATACTGACCAGTATAGACTGAGGAGTGTAATGCCTGTTGTAAGAGGCCTGGTATTCACAGCCAGTGAACACATTCATTGGTATGGTAATATTCTTAAGACCTTATGTGTTTACCTCTTAAGATTCCTCCTCCTCAGATACAGGAACGGCATTCATCGAAATTACTCTGCTGGAGTATCTGTTAAAAAGCCAACTTCAGATTACTTAAATATAAGCGTTTTTACGGAATTCGTGATTATTTTTGATATGGGGAAAAAGCAAGACTGTTTGACTTTATAGGAGGAAATCAGCGGGAACTTGCCCGCCAGAAAAACATGAAGAAATCCCAGGAAATTAGCAAGGGAAAAAGAAAAGAGGATAGCTTGACCACATCCCAGAGAAAGCAGAGGTAAGTGATACTAATGGAATTTGCAAGTCACTGAAGTTTTTGTTTTGGAGAATGGAGAGAATTTTTTAAATCCTTGGTAGAACTAGGATTAGACTGCATCCGGGGGTAACAGTTGAACATTGTTTGCATGCACGCTAAAACTATATAAGGTAGTAATTATCCCAATACGTGAATGAAAAATTCCCAGCTCTCAAGCTATAGTCTTGAAGAGAATCCCAGGCTTCACTTACCACAACCATAAAAATTTCATTTAGCAAAGTATTTGAATGCCTTCCACGTGGTAGATACTGTTAGGTGCTAGGGATACAGCATTTTCAAAGTAGACATCCTACCCAAACTAGTCAAGGTGACAGGTGACTCAATTACAGGGATTAAGGTTCTGAAGGAGACACAAAAAAGTATACGTAGCTATATTGACTTTTGAAGATCCTTTATGTTGGAAAAAATGCAGGTGTACAGCCTTGATGTATTCATATTTATAAACAAATTCATATTTATAAACAAGCTTCATGTTATTCTAAAACAAATTTTGTCTATGTACAACTTGGAGGTCTGGTGGAGAATTGACTACACATGCTTCAGCCGGGCTTCTCTGTGGTCTTCTAGCCTGAACATAGAACCACCTGGGAAACCCTAAAGGCTACTCAAGTCTGTACCTTAAATCCAGTCCTGATTTAATTGGTATGGGGCTGGGCATAACAGGTGCTCTAGGTAAATTTCACTGTGACTAAGTTAAACCTGCCTTTAATAAAGGTTGCAGGTGTTTCCCATGTGCAACTAGAGTTAAGAATAATCGTTTGGGGGTGCCTGGCTAGCTCAATCAGTGGAGAATGTGACTCTTCAGTCATGACTTCATGGTCCACATGGGGTTAATTATCACTTCAGTCTTTCTGTGATATTACAGTGAGAAGGTTTGTCTTAAATTTCTGTTTACCCATGTTGGAGTAAAAGTGAATATGGTACAAATCAGTGACCCTGGAATTTTTAGCGGGGAACCTTGGTCTAGCTTGGCTCAGTAATAGCCCCTGTTAAATGAATATCCACTTGTTAGCTCTCTGGTACTCTATACATATTATTTCTATTCGTTACCTTGAAAAGTGGTATTAGCCTCGATGTATAGAATAGGAAACTGAGACTCAACTTCAGTAACAGTACGGTGAGCACAACAGAGCTTGGTTTCAAACAGAAAAGTAAGTATCACTAGTCTCCATGATACTTCATTTCCTTATAGCTGTTTTGTGTTTGTTTGTTTTTTAATTTTATTTATTTGACAGAGAGATAGAGCAGGAACACAAGTGAGGGGAAAAGGAAAAGAAGGCTTCCCGCCAAGCAGGGAGCCCAGTGCAGGGCCTGATCCCAGGACCCTGGGATCATGACCTGAGCCGAAGGCAGATGCTTAACAACTGAGCCACTCAAGCGCCCCTAATTTTATCTTTTTCCTTCAACCTCATTCCTCATCTTTGCTATCAACTTTACAGAAATGGCTACTGTCATGGACAGAGCTACTCATCCTGAGTTAAAATCACATAGATTTACTGTGTCTCACAGTAAATCTATGTGATAACAGGAAAGAGCCTGAACTTTGAAACTGGAAAAACTTGGGTCTTATGTGATTTAAGGAAAATTATTTAGCTTCTTCTAATTTTTTTAAAAATTTGAATCATGAACATAATAACAGTTGCTATGGGACTTAACCCAGAACCAGCAAATTGGCACATAGTAGGTGTCAATTACAAAACCATTTAATGTATTTTTTAAAATGAGAATTTCCTGGACCATCTAGCCCACGTAGTCTGGTTGTAGTTCACAGTGTGATATATGGAGGTTCAACCAGAAACAGAAAGGGTTAAGGAAATGCCTGAATAGCCTGTTGTTTTTTAGTGTAATCCATTTTTAATCACTGAGCTATTGGGCTTTCAGGCTTGTAAGAAATTGAATTGTTTCATAACATCTATGTTCTAATGCTAGGTACCATTTTGGATATCTAGAGACTTCTTAAATGCCCCTTCTTTCAGAGAAAAATAGAGTACATTATCTGTGTTGAAAACCAAGAATAGGGGTGCCTGAGTGGCTCAGTTGGTTAAGCGACGGCTTTCAGCTCAGGTCATGATCCCGGAGACCCGGGATCGAGCCCCACATCCATCTCCCTGCTCAGCAGGAAGCCTGCTTCTCCCTCTCTCACTCTCCCTGCTTGTGTTCCCTCTCTAGCTGATTTCTGTCCATCAAATAAATAAATAAAATTCTTAAAAAAAAAAAAAAAAGAAAACCAAGAGTAATTGCCATTATTTCTGTATATAACTGCTTAATGTCAGGTAAATATATTCATAGCTATTCCACAAAACAACCCAAGTAACTACTTTTCTGATTTTTGAAAGGTCATTATTTGCCCAAGATCATGGTAACAATAGAGATGATTTTCAAAATAAGATGTGACTTCAAAGCCCTTCCATACTTTGTTTTCCCATTCTGTTGCCATGAAAACAGAAAGACTTGAATCTTTATATCTTTTAGTTCATTCTATAATATGTTTAATGGGTTACGTATACAAAACAAGAACATAACGGTTTTTCTGTAACAACTTACAGCCTTTTCCCCCATTATAGGGACTCTGAGATAATGCAACAAAAGCAGAAGGCAGCTAATGAGAAGAAGTCTATGCAGACAAGAGAAAAATGATGACTATTTGGAAAAACCTGGGTGCTACTGCCAACTAGGTGTATCATAAGCTCTAAGGTCAAAATTTTGTGGCGTGAACCATCATGTTACATCCTTATAAAACTATTTTAAACTTTACCTTTCAGCCTGACTTAGTGTAATGTTTCAGAACCATTCTTCAAAGAATAAAAGACTAACCATGTGATATATTGGTGAACGTTATTTTTTTATCAGCTGTGAGCATTCATATAATTTGCTAGAGAGGTAATGTGATGAGGTAATAGAATCTCCTATAAATCTAGAATCTTTGTCATAAACTTCGTTAAAGTAGATCTTATTTAAAGTCAGCTTGATTGTATAATAGAATTTAAGATACATTTATCTAATATTGCTTTGTAATTAACTGGTTTGCTTGAAGAATTTACAATAGATAGTACAGACCCACCTGGAATAGCAACTAAGTGAATACAAACTAAATGAAGAGTAACTTAGAAAATTCTCCAAGTTTTGCTTAGAGCTTTAAAATTTTTAGTAAGTGCCTTTCTTTTAATAGATTATATTCTTTAGAACAGAATTGGGTTTATAATAAAGTTGATTTCTCATGTATCCCTGGCTTCTATTTATATATAGCCTCCTCCATTATGAATATGCCCCACCAGAGTGGTAAGTCTGTTGTAATTAATGAATCTATGTTAACACATCTTGCAGTTTACTAGTACAAAGTACAAAGGATTCATTCTTGGTGTTGTAAGAGTGTCATTTTTTAAAAAAATATTTTATTTATTTTTTTGACAGAGAGATGACAAGTAGGCAGAGAGGCAGGCAGAGAGAGAGGAGGAAGCAGGCTCCCCGCTGATCAGAGAGCCGGATTCGGGCCTCGATCCCAGAACCCTGAGATCATGACCTGAGCCGAAGGCAGAGATTTAACCCACTGAGCCACCCAGGCGCCCAAGAGTGTCATTTTTTAAGTCTATTCTGAGACTAAAGAACCTGTGACTTGATAGTGTTAAATAATGAGAATATATTAATCTTGAGAAGGGTTTATGACTACACTATTCTGAAGCAAATAGGCATAATTACTGCAAAGAAAGTCTACCACTGTGGAAATGGACAGGTCTGTAAGATTTGGCCTCCTATTTTAACAAAGATTGTGATAATCTCGAGATAGGTCACTTAACCTATTAAGGGGGTGGAATCCTCAGTGTCACTAATATCAGAAGAGGCAAGTGGGAAGTTTTTATTTTCACATTACTACAGCTTTTCAGTTAAATAAAACTTTTTCTTTCTTGGGTTAACTTAAGTCTTCAAACTTTATATGATGGTAGTTATAAGGGCAAAAGGATTACAGCAGCTTAAGTTACTTTCTAATAAAAGGGATGATGAAGTCTGATTGTACTGCAAAGATTCTTTATGGGTCTGATTTCTGTAATCCTATCTCCAGAATTTCTACATAGTGATAAGTCATGAGTACAAAGAACTTGTTATGCTTCCAGCTGTGTACTTTGCTTTTTTCTTTTTCTATAATATAATTTCCATGTTTAAAATACCTTATGTAGTGAAATAACTTTAG